>CM074302.1:13633036-13785536 GCA_037194245.1 Opsariichthys bidens
AGAAATTACGTTGTTTTTCATTGCTCCCATCCGTTTGGAATTTGCCCTTGTTCTTGTATGTGTCTCAGCTGTATTTCTGAGAGCTATCCTGGTTTTCCATGTTCATGGTTTTGATTTTCTGCCTGTTGTTCTGGTTCACTTGTTGCCTGTGATTCTTGGACTGGATATTTCTGGATTGATTGCCCTTGGATTATATTTTTGGATTACCGTAATAAATACAGTGTTTGGATCCTCAAACTTCACATCTCTGAGAGGTACATGACAAATATAATATACCATTATATTTCACATTTAAATGTACTGATAAGAATAATAATAATACAGGTGGTACAATAGAAAGCCACATGATGAATCCGTTCATTTTAAGTGCCCTGTCCAGAAAACATGGTCAATAATCAGATACAGTATAGATGATAAATGGTCAAACGCACAAAGAAAAAACACCATCAGGGTAACGCACAACACTAAAACAATGTAATAAACATGAACTAAATAACAGAAAAAAACTTTTCTTGTCCATATAGCACCAATAAAACAACTTGACAAACAAGATGACAAAAATGCATAGACCAGATATAAAGCCACATTTAATCTAAAACACCACATATTGCAACATATACAATATATGAATAATTCAGAATGTAGGCTATCAAAAATACATGTGCTGATAAAACTCTGGGAAGACCTAATGGAGCTCATTCCACAGTTTCAGACCCATTACAGCAAAAGCTCAATCACCAATTTGTTGTGAGCACAACAAGCACAGTCTCTGGTTTACTGATCTCAATGCTCTAGTAGGGTTGTATGGGCTCAGTAAATATGCAAGATA
Source organism: Opsariichthys bidens (assembly GCA_037194245.1). Taxonomy (NCBI): domain Eukaryota; kingdom Metazoa; phylum Chordata; class Actinopteri; order Cypriniformes; family Xenocyprididae; genus Opsariichthys; species Opsariichthys bidens. The sequence continues at coordinate 13,633,866 of CM074302.1, forward strand.
AGAAGAAGCCTGATTATTCAGATTTCAACATACAAAATAAAACAAAAATATAAAGTTTGAAGTTGCTACAGGGGTAATGGATTCATTTTTCTGCACCTTCACCATTGCATAAAATAAATCATGTGCGCCATAATATGGTAATTCATTTTTACTTCCAAAAACCATACATTTGACATTATTTTACAGCAAAACTGACAAGAGTAAAACCAATAAACAGGTTTTTAACGGTTGAAAAACTTTTATTAAGAGTGCAGGTTGTTCAACTCTCAACTCTTTGTGATATTTCGCTCATAAGCCTGAACAGCAGCTCTCCTCAATAAGACACGAGTTTGAGGAATCATTTATGGTTGTAGCGTAAATGGTGCGGGAGGTACACACCAACGTTTCAGAAGGGGTTTGTTCAATCCATAAAAAACACTAATTGCTAATTAGCATTTTAGTAGTTATTAAAGACATTTTTTAGTCACTTTATGAACTCATTTTCTTTAATGGACGTCTTGAAACATGTTATTTATTTTCATATACAGCTGTCTTTTGAGGACATTTACTAGCCGTTTTAGCTTTGAAAGAAGAACATCAATCCTGGCAGCAGCAGATGGTTTATGTAAGCCATGTTAGCAAATCTTATGCCGTCACAAACTGTATGCGTCCATTATTGTTTAACAGTAAAGTATGATGATCGCTCATAAAGACCCCCTGGCCCACCCCTCCATCCCCCACTAAAATAAAACAAAAAAAAGAGTAAATGACATTCTGGTCAAAATATTTGCAGAGCACAAGCGAAATATATGTTGTAAACAGCACGTCTTTAGTTTAAAAAATGCATACTTTCAATGAGCAGAAGGGGGCAAAGATCTGAAATTCGTGCTTTTTGTGTCATTTAAGCAGTGGATTTATAACAGTGCCTCTGAATTCATTAATCCATTGTCCTTTTTTTCAGGAAATTACAGCTGTGGGCTATTTTCACTATCTTTATGAGTGATGGTGGGGTAATTGACTTTCACCATTATTTTTACTCTATTCAATGTCTCGGCAACTTTATGATCTCCCACAGCTTGTCTAAATCTCTGCTCATTACCTCTCTTACACAGCCACCATGAGCCAACATTCATGTGTTTTAGCTTTGAATAATCACTCACAGATACTATCAATAACATTACGCTACAAACACACTATGACTTTCCAATGTCCTGAATGGGACGCTAGCCCACCACTTTGTGATTAATTTGTCTGGCAGTTGCATTTGATAAACAGAAACGGAATGAATTTATATTCATTTATAGTCATATTTAAACCAGATTCAAGAAAACTAAAACCCACAAAGACACAAAGCATGCGATTTCTTACTTCAATAACTATTCCCCACAGTGGACATAGAGTCTCCACTGCCCAGTTGTAAAACATGAAACAAAGATAAATCATATCAGAAATTTTGCACATTTAATGTAAAAATTACAGTTCATGCAAAGCCACTGACAAAATTTTAGAGAACAGACAATAACGTGTAATTCATAGCAATTATACCTGGCTGAAGTGACATTTTGATGACTTAATTGAACACGTACCACTTTTTGGATCCAACATATTATTAGTTATTATAAATTTTTAGAAACTTTCCCTGTTAAAGGGTTCGTTCACCCAAAAATGAAAATTCTGTCATCATTTACTCCCTGCCGTTCCAAACCTGTTCATCTTCAGAACACAAATGAAGATATTTGAATGAAATCTGATTGATTTCTGTCCCTCCACTGACATTCTATGCAACTATCATTTTGATGCTTCAAAAAGTTTATAAAGAGATGGTAAAACTAATCCGTATGAATCGACTGGTTTAGTCCAAATTTTCTGAAGGGACTCGATTGCTTAATGATGAACGTTTTGAATTGAGTTGAATTGAGGCTTTTGTTAACATATACACATGGATCAACTCACACTTCGGTTGTGGTAAACAGATGCCTAAGTATGCTTGCATGACGTGCAAGAACCAACGAGGTTCATTCTTGTGTTACACAGCACGTTTGAGCTTCCGCCATAGCCAAAGACGTTTGTCCTCGCACGTCAAGCAAGTACCGTTGAGCTTCCGGTTTATGTTTGCTGATCAACGTTTGCCAATACAAGCCTGAATTCAATCTGTTCATTATATAAAGCAATCATAAATTAGGGTAAACTGCTCCATACGTATGGATGTAGTGTTAAAGCGGTAAAATCTTTACAGACATGTGTTGCTTTCGCTATTTCCCTCGTTTACTTTGTCACTTGGCATTTAATTCATTGAAAAGCAGCCTAAAGAGAGCCAGTAACCAGAGAGATTTGGAGATTTTTTTCCTCCCTTTGTGGACTTCTTCTCTTCTTCACCAGACGTTGCTATTTGTTGTCTGTCTTTAGTTTCCTTTGTTAATTGAACTTGTTTTGCCAGTTATGTGCTTTGGTGTAACTTTTCTCAGACAGTTCAATTTGTTAATTCTTTTCTGTTATTTGGAAACCTGTAGGGAGGTGGCTGCCATTTTCTTTGTGATCCATTATTTTCTCCAGTTTTTCTGAATGAGACAAAGTGACAGGTTTTCTTTTCATTTTTCTTCGTTATAGTTAATATAGTCGAATTTTGATTTTGGCCTTGCTCCCTCCTGAAGCTTTTGTTTCTTATTTCTTTTGTTTTAATAAATGATGCTTCAGTTTGATCTTTGGTTGGCAGTGCTTTGAGCTGGAGATGAGAGAGACTATGGGGATTTTCTTTTTTGTTACATTTTTCCCTTAACCCCTAGACCTAAAAAGGGTAGATTGTAACAAGATGAACCAAAGTATTATGGGTTTGGAATGAGATGAGGGTGAGGGGATAATGACAGAATGTCCATGTTTGGATCTATGCTGATTAGAAAACTACTAGTAACTTGCCAGTGAGTTTAACTGGCCAACATATTAAAAATTTGCATAAATAGTTTACATGTTCTCTACAGTGTGGCAAATCAGTTTATTAAATTTAAAGTTACAATATTAAAGCATAGCGTATATCATGTTTGTCAGTAAGTCACTAAATGAGTTAAAAGACAAGAAATAGATGTCAGCATATCACCAGTTGCATAGGAACACACAACAGTAACTCCTTTATTTTTCATAAATATAGACTGATGATTGTTAGGATCCTATTGTGGTTTTTAATTTGAGAGGCATGAAAATGCATATTTTTCAGTTACACACACTCTGCTACTTACTGTAAGTGACGTTACTGACAGTACAGTCGTGGCCAAAAGTTTTGAGAATTCCATAAATATTAATTTTCACAAAGTTTGCTGCTAAACTGCTTTTAGATCTTTGTTTCAGTTGTTTCTGTGATGTGCTGAAATATAATTACAAGCACTTCATACGTTTCAAAGGCTTTTATCGACAATTACGTGACATTTATGCAAAGAGTCAGTATTTGCAGTGTTGGCTGTTCTTTTTCAGAACCTCTGCAATTCGACTGGGCATGCTCTCAATCAACTTCTGATAGCAACCCATTCTTTCATAATCACTTCTTGGAGTTTCTCAGAATTAGTGGGTTTTTGTTTGTCCATCCGCCTCTTGAGGATTGACCACAAGTTCTCAATGGGATTAACATCTGGGGAGTTTCCAGGCCATGGACCCAAAATTTCAACGTTCTGGTCCCCGAGCCACTTAGTGATCACTTTTGCCTTATGGCACGGTGCTCCATCGTGCTGGAAAAGGCATTGTTCTTCACCAAACTGTTGTTGGATTGTTGGAAGAAGTTGCTGTTGGAGGGTGTTTTCTCACATCTGCCTGCTGCCATTCCTGAGCAAGCTCTGCACTGGTGGCACTCCGATCCCGCAGCTGAATCCTCTTTAGGAGACTTTTTTGGACTCCCTGAAGCCTTCTTTACAAGAATTGAACCTCTTTCCTTGAAGTTGCTGATGATCCTATAAATTGTTGATTTAGGTGCAATCTTAGTAGCCACAATATCCTTGCCTGTGAAGCCATTTTTATGCAACGCAATGATGGCTGCACGCGTTTCTTTGCAGGTCACCATGGTTAACAATGGAAGAACAATGATTTCAAGCATCACCCTCCTTTTAACATGTCAAGTCTGCCATTCTAACTCAATCAGCCTGACATAATGATCTCCAGCCTTGTGCTCGTCAACATTCTCACCTGAGTTAACAAGACGATTACTGAAATGATCTCAGCAGGTCCTTTAATGACAGCAATGAAATGCAGTGGAAAGGTTTTTTGGGATTAAGTTCATTTTCATGGCAAAGGAGGACTATGCAATTCATCTGATCACTCTTCATAACATTCTGGAGTATATGCAAATTGCTATTATAAAAACTTAAGCAGCAACTTTTCCAATTTCCAATATTTATGTAATTCTCAAAACTTTTGGCCATGACTGTACACTTATTCAACTAATCAACAATGAAAGCATCACCTGCCATAGTGGCCAAACAGAAATGTGAGATTAAATTACATTTGCTGAAGCAATCATGCCATTGAAGCTTTCTTCTATAAAGCTTCTATAAAGCTTTTTTTTTAAAAAATTGTGATTCATGGGTGCTCCAAATCGCAAGTGCGATGCTGTACCTGTCACAACAGAAGACGGCAGACACGAGGATGGAATCAATAAGATTTTTAATTAAAAGAATTCAGTGTGCAACAACTCAGGAACATAAGGCAACAAAAAGAATCCACACAGGTAACTTAGTTTGCTAATTAGTTTGTTTCAATTTTGCAGGCCTCAAGGCAGAAGAGGATTCCGAGGCTGCCGGGCAGATGATGTGAACAAAGAAGACAGGCGGGTCACTGTGGCAGGAAGTAGTCAGGTGAGTCTACTAACAACGAGAACAGACAAAGGTGTGAGAGTGGTTTAAATATCAGTTCATGACTGGTGACAGCAGGTGCAGGTGGTTAGTAGTCCAGGGAACAGGAACGAGTGGGAGGAGCTGAGGAGTCTGGCACTGTGGTTACTGTTGCTATGTCCGACAAGCCATGCGCTCTCATGCCACACATCATGTTCTCACGGAGTGAAAAATACATCCCGGAGCAAAGAGGGCACATGACAGACATATGAAACAGTTTCATACTCAATATATTGTCATTTTAAACAATAAATATCATATAGTGGCTCTTTAATGTGTCGTGACAGATCGCTGTAGCTCCTTCAATTGACTCGTGAACCGACCATCTCTTCATACTAGTTCATTTATAGCATCAAAAAAAATGGACATCAGAAGAAATGTTGTTTCAAACATGTAAATATGCAAGTACAACCAATTTCTGAAGGTCAAGTTCACCAACGTTAATCTACTAACTCCCCTGACTGCTTTGTTGGACAAAATGGTGGATTCGAGGTTATGATTGGTCAGATCGCCTGTCAATCAAACTGTTTGCGAATTAGTTGAGCATGCAAGCAAAATTATCACAGAAAAGCCATACATTTGGAGCTGGTTATGTGATGCAAATGTATGTTTAGAAATCATGCACTATGGTAAAAGTGTTTTGAGCTGATAACATAATGTCCAAAGCTCGGCGCATTAGGGTGGGGGGTGGGGGGTGGAGTAGAAAATCAGACCAGTCCTAATCATTTCCGTTCCCCTCAGGGAATTTCTACAATGCCAATATACATGACAGAAGAGTCGGCCCTCACCTGCCAATCAACAACACTTTATTGGCTTTTTTAGCTTCATTCAAAATATTTCCCCAGTGCAAACTGGCGAACTTACATGGCAAAAAAAAAAAAACAGTGATGAGAAGCAGCAATTCGCAGAGCTCTATTCATACAACTGTCAGTCAAAACATAAAGCATCTGTTTCTGCTGGACTGTGCTGACCTTTCTCACAGCAAACCCCGGAGACCAGACGATGAGAGAGCAAGAAAACAGCTAAAGAATGTGTTCATGGGTTCTAATCAGCATGTTAGAATGATTTCAGAAGGACCACGTGACACTGATGCTTAAAAAGTCAACCTTGCCATAACAGGAATATATATATATATATACAGGGAGTGCAGAATTATTAGGCAAATGAGTATTTTGACCACATCATCCTCGTTATGCATGTTGTCTTACTCCAAGCTGTATAGGCTGGAAAGCCTACTACCAATTAAGCATATTAGGTGATGTGCATCTCTGTAATGAGAAGGGGTGTGGTCTAATGACATCAACACCCTATATCAGGTGTGCATAATTATTAGGCAACTTCCTTTCCTTTGGCAAAATGGGTCAAAAGAAGGACTTGACAGGCTCAGAAAAGTCAAAAATAGTGAGATATATTGCAGAGGGATGCAGAAATCTTAAAATAGCCAAGCTTCTGAAGCGTGATCATCGAACAATCAAGCGTTTCATTCAAAATAGTCAACAGGGTCGCAAGAAGCGTGTGGAAAAACCAAGGCGCAAAATAACTGCCCGTGAACTGAGAAAAGTCAAGCGTGCAGCTGCCAAGATGCCACTTGCCACCAGTTTGGCCATATTTCAGAGCTGCAACATCACTGGAGTGCCCAAAAGCACAAGGTGTGCAATACTCAGAGACATGGCCAAGGTAAGAAAGGCAGAAAGTCGACCACCACTGAACAAGACACACAAGCTGAAACGTCAAGACTGGGCCAAGAAATATCTCAAGACTGATTTTTCTAAGGTTTTATGGACTGATGAAATGAGAGTGAGTCTTGATGGGCCAGATGGATGGGCCCGTGGCTGGATTGGTAAAGGGCAGAGAGCTCCAGTCCGACTCAGACGCCAGCAAGGTGGAGGTGGAGAACTGGTTTGGGCTGGTATCATCAAAGATGAGCTTGTTGGGCCTTTTCGGGTTGAGGATGGAGTCAAGCTCAACTCCCAGTCCTACTGCCAGTTTCTGGAAGACACCTTCTTCAAGCAGTGGTACAGGAAGAAGTCTACATCCTTCAAGAAAAACATGATTTTCATGCAGGACAATGCTCCATCACACGCATCCAAGTACTCCACAGCGTGGCTGGCAAGAAAGGGTATAAAAGAAGAAAATCTAATGATATGGCCTCCTTGTTCACCTGATCTGAACCCCATTGAGAACCTGTGGTCCATCATCAAATGTGCGATTTACAAGGAGGGAAAACAGTACACCTCTCTGAACAGTGTCTGGGAGGCTGTGGTTGCTGCTGCACGCAATGTTGATGGTGAACAGATCAAAACACTGACAGAATCCATGGATGGCAGGCTTTTGAGTGTCCTTGCAAAGAAAGGTGGCTATATTGGTCACTGATTTGTTTTTGTTTGGTTTTGAATGTCAGAAATGTATATTTGTGAATGTTGAGATGTTATATTGGTTTCACTGGTAAAAATAAATAATTGAAATGGGTATAAATTTGTTTTTGTTAAGGTGCCTAATAATTCTGCACAGTAATAGTCACCTGCACACACAGATATCCCCCTAAAATAGCTAAAACTAAAAACTAAAACTTCCAAAAATATTCAGCTTTGATATTAATGAGTTTTTTGTGTTCATTGAGAACATGGTTGTTGTTCAATAATAAAATGAATCCTCAAAAATACAACTTGCCTAATAATTCTGCACTCCCTGTATATATATATATATGTATATATATATAAAATCCAATGACATTTAGAGATTTTTAAGTGTGACTTTAGTGTCCAAAGACCTTTGGGGCCACTGTATTTGATCTATAAAGTAACAATCCATTATTTCTTAAAGGCAACACTTCAATTGGAAGACATTTGAAGAGAGAAAAGTTGAGATTGCACATTGAGCTTTTAATTATATTCAAACTAGGACAAAATACAGTTTTATAGGAATCTCATAGATGACAATTAAAAGATTAGTGGGATTATGATGATTATTCAAAGAGGATGATCGGACTGAAAAGCCCACTGAGGTATCCAATCCTTAATCTCAGGAATAATTCAGTGCCGTGCTATGAGATTTCCTTACAAGCTCGAGACATACAGTAGTGTAGCTGTGGGATCAGTAGTGATTCACACATGAGGACGAGTCAATGAATCTCAAGTCACTATAGTGTCTCAGACATTTGAGAACTCGACTGCACTATAAACCGACATAATCAGTATTTAGATGTGCTTGTTGACAGCAAAGCTGCGTTCACCGCACTGAAAGATTATTGAGTGTGCTTCATTGAACGCTTTCGAGCGGGTGGATGAAACAAGATCAAAGAGACAGAAGGTGTCCAGACTGATTTTCTCCCTTACAACAGAGAGCAGTTGACGCAATACTGCAGGCCAAATAAGCTTTCAGTTCATTTTACCTTAGGGAAATCCAGGAGAAACTCATTTTATTCAGCATTAGTTTTATTATTGGTTTTCATTTAGTCCTATAGATGAGCTGTTTTTTAAACAGACAAAAAACAATTCAAAAAGTTAAAACCCCAGTTTGTTGTTTCTATTTGTTTAATTTAAACCCCCCTTTTATTCAATATGTAACACAATGTAAAAAAAAAAAACCCCACTTCATAATGTATTACACTGTAAAGTACTACTGTATTTAGTATGAGCAACTTGAAATATTAAACTGAACTAGTTTGTTCGCTGGTTTCCGTGGCTACAATATGCTGTTTTCTGCCAAATGGCAATCCAGTGTGTCGAAACACCATTGGTTAAATTGGCAGCGTTAGGGATAAAACAGACATTCTGACATAAGTAGAAAAACTGGCTGTAGCATGTTTCCTAAATCTCTGCAAACATATTATGGTATTTTTGTGCTTTAGTGAAGCCCAAAAAACAAACCACAAAAGCAAACATAAAGCACCTTTAAAGCAGGATGGATTCTGATTGACTGTCAAGAAATGTAGTTCTCAAAGGGAGTCCAACGATATCGTTTCTCTGTCATTATAGCTGTGGTTTGTGGTTTTATTTAGAAAAATATCATTGTAGATATAGTTCTTGGTGTGAACAGGCCATAACTCTATAAAACCAACAAACAAGTTATACAAACTAAAAAAAGATTTCTTATATAATGTAAAATGCAAGATTATTGACCTTGAATTTAGAAATGATATCTGATGTTTGCACAGACCAACTTTAAGTCGATACAACAAATTTTAAAATACCTTGAGACTAATCAAAGTCCTGAAGCTGGCTGCCTCAAGTTTTTAGTTTTCTTAACTTATTTGATTTTTTGTTGTCGTTATAACTCAAAACACTGCATCCAACAATACATAACACTTGTTTATAAAACAAATCTTTATTAAATGAAAAGTATTTTCTTTGTCAAGTACGAAATAGAATGTACAAATACTTTACATTGTTGAAAACAACATCAACACGAAGAAAATGAAAGAAAATCCATCAGTCAAAAACAACACAGGCTCCATAACTGCACAAACCTCTGAGAAACATTTGAAACGGAGTTAGATCTGGACATCTAGATGTTCGAGCAGCTCAGCAGAAGAAACCCACCTATAACCAGTTTAGTATGGACTAAAAAAAAAAAACTGGTCTAGGAGAAGTCTCCACGCCTACAGGTCCAGATCTGATCAGTGTGTACAGTGATGGTTCAGGGTGGCACGAGAGCCAACCAAACACCCGGTTTAACGCTGCCACAGTGTTCACTATCAGCACCTGAAGCCAAATGAAGATGATGATGATGATATCTGTACGCCGTGACATCACAGAGTAAAAAGTGGCATTTCAATGTCATTTTAGGACCAGAAAAGGTCAATTTGCTGGTAGTTACAGGAACAGTTCACACAAACATTTACTGTCGCTTATGCCTTTCCAAAGTGTTATTTTTTCTGTATTTTTCCGAAACATGAAGATGCAGGATGTTCGAGTCTTGTGACCAAACCTGCATCAACTGTCATAAATTTTAAGTAAATAACGATTTTCCTGTATTTTCCTCATGACGTTATATTTAATTTCATTGTTTCAAAAAACCTCTGACATTTCGTGGAAAAAATAAAAACACAAGGTTGTAACGACATAAGGGTGAGTAAATGATTCAATTCTATTTCTTCAGTATGCAAACAACTGTAACGAACCAATCACAGAGCGCAAATGGAAATTTTCTGTCGCAAACGTATTACCGATCAACTCACTTCACAACTCTGGCTCTCACCGGTCCTTCACATTGTCTAGCGGTTCGGAGTTTTTTGGTAATAGTGGGTGTGGGCGTGTCTAAAGGTGCTGATATCGTGGGCTTGGTGCAGCACAGTGTCAGTCGCACACAGGGGCGTTAACGGCACTGGACGAAGCACAAAACTAAAGGAAACGGACAACGCAGGACACATGCGGACGTCTGAGTTTGACTGCTGGTGAGGACCACAAACCCCTCTAAATGTCCACGAGCAGAGGTCTCAGCTGCAGGCCCGCTTCAGACTCTTTGGCATTCGTGACCAATTAGTTGAAAAATGTATTTTCATTTACATTTATATAAAAATGAGTTCTGAAACAGGAACAAAATAAGTAAAACAGACACAGAAGCTCTACCTCCCACACCACTACGTACAGTAAATTCACAATAAAACGACTTTGTGATGAACTTGTCCTACTAAAACTCTATCTGTACAAATCTATCTACTTTGTAAACCCCTTTGTTTTATTCTCACACACACACACACACACACTCTTACTTGCGCTGTATAACAGCGACACGAACACACGCTTTGTCTTGACCTTACGAGAACAGAAAAGTTCATAAGCATCGTCGTCCAATCAGCTCACATGAAATCGTTTAGCTCCGCCTCCAGCGCAGCTGCCATCTCATCAGCCTCTGAGCTGCTGCCCTCCTCATCCTCATTGGAGTCTTTACTGGAGCCGCCACAATCATCATCATCATTATAGTCTCTGGCCTCTTCCAGTTTTCTTTTGTGGCCCCTAAAGATAGAAAACACAGAGGCGTCGGTCAGTGATGCTCGTTAGTCAAAGAATTTTGGAGAGGAATGCTCATTGGTTTAAAGTGGTCTGGTTGCCAGGGTTACATATGGCAGTGTTGAGAGCGCTGTCGACAGTGACTGGTTGCAGCATTCTGTCATCTCTTTTTTTGTCACAATCTTCACCTCTGTCTGACAGGCACCAGTGGAGAGAATCGGTGCACCTCAAAACTAAAAAGGCCATCCTAACTTATATTGACAAAAAAAAAAAAAAAAAAGGTGTAGGATTTACTTTGAAGCTACGTTCACTCAGAAATGTGCAAATTTAAGAAAAAAGGCAAATAAGAGTGAATTGAACATGAAATTAGTGAGACATCCTCCAATTTCAGAGTTTTATTTACAATTTCGGAACAACTCTCCAAGAATTGGGAACGAACTAGTGTATGTTTGTCCTAGAGCACTAAAAGAACTACTGTATTAGATGTGCTAACACTTCATTTCGATGGTCCACTTTAGACATTCTATTATCTAGACGTAACTTTGCATCTACATGTCAGCCGAACCACAACACAGCTAACCCTGGAGCGGGGTGATACAACGATAACGATAATTAATGCGATTTAATTTTCCTTCCTTTCCTTTCGTTACTTTTGAGTCTGTGCGGCAGTTTCGTTTACTCGCTGAACGGTCTCGGTCACACATTTTACTGAACTAATTACTAAATAGAGCTGAGATCCAGTGAGAAGTGCTAGAATTCAGAGAAGAACACAAACGTCTCTGTGATTTAAATTGATTTAAATCCGGATGAAACGGCGCTCTCAAACAGGAGAAAGAGTGTGTGCAACCATGCAGTCAGAACGCTTTTCAATCTACAAATCGAATCCATTTACCATGGATTTACTGTGGTAACACTAACTAAACCATGGTTTTGTGGCAGAAGTGTGTGATACTACATCCTAACTCAACTCAACTCAAGTGTTTTTGGTGTGTGTGGGCAGTCGTGGCCTAATGGTGAGGGAGTCGGGCTTGTAACCTGAAGGTTGCTGGTTGAAGGTCTCCACCTTCAATACCATGACTAAGGTGCCCTTGAGCAAGGCACGAAACCCCTAATTGTAAGTCGCTTTGGATAAAACGTCATATTTAACAAATAAATATGACTGTTCAATCTTGCAATTGACTAATTAGAATGAAACATTACAGAGCTGGACGATAGTTTGACTTTTTGAGTCATTTTCTGAAGGTTAAGTAGCTTCTTCACTCACCACTTGTTAAGAAAGAACAAAAAAAGGAACTTGCAGGAAGATGCCATTGGTCAAACACTGGATTCAATGAAGTAAACACTATTTTGCCACAAATAATCTGAATACAGAAACACAAATGTCATGCTCTCGGCAGAACTGCACTTCTGATGCCTTCCTCTTTCAAACACGCAGCCTATGAGAAAGAATATGAGCACATCTCATGAATCTGTATTTCCATTGAAGTGCATCTAACAAGATGATGCAACACACTGTCCTGCTCACAGACTCTGCGCTTGAATACCGCTCTCGTAAAACACAGAGTCCTGAGTAGATGATTCATTCGAAATGAGATGGCCTATTGACTGGGCAAAGAATTCAGGTTCATGCTAATTTTCACAATGAGCCCATCAATCACAGCTCTGCCTGGAAGAATATACACCACTGTTCAAAAGAAAAAAAAGAAATTATAACTTCTATTCTGCAAGGACACATTGAACTGATGAAACGTGACAGTAAAGACGTGAATAACACTACAAAAGTATGTAAATACTTGTATGACATGTACAAATGTATAACACTTCTATTTTAAATAAATGCTGTGCTCTTAAATGTTCTTTTCATCAAATAATCCACAACAACACATATCACAGTTTGCACAATAACGTTAAGGGGGATATTTTTTAACATTAATAATAATAAAGAAATGTTTCTTGAACCAAATCAGCATCATTTCTGAAGGATCATGTGACTGAAGACTGGAGTAATTCATCTTTGTCATCACAGAAATAAGTTTTAAAACATTAAATAAGAAAACAGTTCTTTTAAATTGTTACATTTCACAATATTATGGCTTTTACTTTGATCAAACAAATGCATCCTTGGTGAGCATAAGAGACTTTTTAAAAACATTTAAAAAACATAAAAAAAAAAAAAAAAACTGTCCTGGACTCCAAACTTTTTAATGGTAGTGTGTTGTTGAAAGTTAAAGTCGCTCAAGGTGTATATTTCTAAAACAGTAATATTTAAAGGCAATGTTCACCAAATCACTATGAAATAGGAGAAATTTTTAAAACCGATTTGTTTGATAATGCTGTCAGGCTCCATTAACAACAAAGTGACGCATACGTTTTTAAAAAAGCAGTCTTATGTCATATGATAATTTTGTGTTAAGAACAGAAATTCATTCATTTGTTAAAAAACTTTCACAGTAGCTCTTTCACATCACACAGCTATCACTTGACTTCAGAAGTCAGAGAAGAATTTACACTACTTTTATGGTGCCTTAATGCTCCACGGTGGAAAGATAGGAATACAGATTTGGAAAGACTGAATGAATTTTCACTTGTGGGGTGAACTATTCCTTTGACGCACCCTGCAGTAACGTGTTAGAAACAACAGCTTCACATGCATGAAAGCCATTCGTATTGACACTGACACACACAACTACCTTGTAAGCAAGATTTGAAGAAGACATAATAATGGTCTGCCAGTGCTAAATAAGCGCCGGCTGTCATTATATCTGCTGATAGTACAGACGGCTGCTTTGATCACTGGACAGTATGTCTGTCTCACATTTAGTGTAATGATGAATCCACTACCACCTGCTGATAAAGAACCAGCCCGACTACATGAATAAAAGATAAAAGCAAAGCATAGTCAGAAAATAATTTTTTAAAAAACATTAGGAAAGAAAGTCTACCTGACAATGGAAGTATGAAATGTGTTTGATATTTACAGACTGAATATGGGGGGAAAAAAGAGGCTCAGCATTGCGATCACATCTTTTCTGCCCGTATCCACGTGCCAGGCGTAATTATAAGAAATAAAAACAGGAAGTTCACAAAGCCCTTGCTTGGAGCATTACAGTATTATCATGTACACAAACTGCAGGCTTGAGTTTAACAGTGATTCATAGCACCACACAAATTTGAGTCTAACATCTTCGATCACCAAACCACAGACCTGAGCAGAGCGCTGTTCAGACGGCTATTATTTCAGAGACCTTTTCTTCATGTGATATTTAATGTGGGTAAATCTGAAATCGGCTATAACTTCAGGAATAAAGACGGTAATAGACCAGAGGTGAAATCTGCAGAAAGGAGCTCATCAAGGTTAAAACTATTATGAAAGAGAAAACAAGTCAACAAAAAGCATTCAATAAATGAAAAATAAAATGGGTTCTCAAAACTAAAATGCATAAAAAAGGACTTTAGTTGTCATATTTTCAATCAATGCTTCATTCCGGTCTCAAGCCTGGGAAATAATGTGAAACACCGAAAGGACAACACAAACTGAAAATAAAGGGTTTATATTTGCAAAGTTTTCCAAATCCTATTGTCTTGATTGGATAACCACGAGAGTTTTAAATATAATAAAAGCAAATGAAAACTAAAAATTTTAAATAAAAATCACTAAAAAAAATTCAAATCCATTTATGCCTCAGTAAATCTAAATAATAATAATAATATCATTTAGACCAGTGGTTCTCAAACTGGGAGATGATTTCTATTTTTTTTTTAAAAGTGGAAAAAATATATAGACCCTATATATTTTTGTTGCAATTAATTTAACTCAATACTTATTAAATGGTGTTTGCAGAAAAGTCTGATTAAAAAAATATATAATGTATATTTTTTAATTAAATTTGAAATTTTGTCCCAGACATTATATGAGATTACGTCAGCGTCGATCACAATCAAGTTACGTAGGCTACATCACGCGCTGTTGTTCGCTGAAGCTAAAGGTGTTTGGAGGCTACAAACAAATAATACCTGCTTTAAAATGAAACGCTGGTTCATATCCACACTTAATATCTAATGCAAGCACATTTATAAATGCACACAAACACAAGTAGCTTCAAGATATTGTGACATTATGACATTGAAATGTTTATTGTAAATGAAGCACATCATTTTGATGTGTAAAACTGACATTGATATTGCATTATATGTGTGACGCTGAGAGAAATGAGGAAGAATTATTCAGCATGACACAGAAATGCTTTACCGAGTACTTAGTGTTTCGGACACGTTGACCGTTGGATTAGAATGAGCGCGTGCGCGCATGTGTGTGTCGCTCAGACCTGCTCGACTGGTTCCTGATGGCAGAACAATGTTCAACCCAACATTGTTGCACAGTTTCTTTCCGAGAGAGAACAGGTGGATATCGAGCGGCTCATGCAGAATTGTAACACTGATTTTTCACGTAGAACAATAAAATATAACTTTGTGTACTATAAATTTGCTGTACATTTCACGCGGGGGGTGGGGGGTTGTGGGAGTGTGTGTGTGTGTGTGTGTGTGTGTGTGTGTGTGGGGGGGGGGGGGGTCGCGGAGCAGCAGCGCATTTATCATGGGGGTCGCGGGCTAAAAAGTTTGAGAACCACTGATTTAGACAACCCAATTATAAATCACGGAATTAATCACATTTTAAATTATCCTCATGTTTAGCACAAAACAAAAAGAAAATTGAGTTAAGAAGCCTATGCGTAGTTTCACCTCACGCATATACACATAAACATAGTTCAGCACACAAGCATTATGTTTCCCCAATAATGTGGCAGTTTAATTATTCTGGGAAATGCACCAGGACCGTCTCTTCTGTACATCCTTTTGAAGTGTTCATTGCAGCAGGTTTGTAGACATGACTTTTCTGATGGACTGATAAACCTGTACAGTCCTGACCCCTGGAACTTGTGTTTAAGGAGTTGAACAGGAGCTTAAGTGACAAGGCTGAGGGGAGTTTCATCAAAGCTGACTAAAAGTGATCAAAGATTTATAATTTCATCTTACATGCTGAAACCTTGTTTGTTGTTTTGCATTGTCTGTGTGTGCACGTGCCTGTACGCGTGTGCCCATCTGTTAGTGTGTGCATGTGTGTTTTAAAATGAAACTACAAAGCAATTATTTGGTTTTGTTTAATTCTGAAACATGAAATGTGGAGATATGTGCTTTTGCTAAAAACAAACTTAAAAATATATATATAAAAAAACATACTTTCAATGTTATCTGTATTTTTTTTAGATATATTAATACTATAAACTGCAGTTTGATTGATGTTACTTGGAATGTACAATAAAAAAAGATATGATTTATGAGAAATAATAAAAACCAAATTTTATCGGTTTTTGCAAATCAACTCTTCAAATACACAAACGAGGGAACTAAATGAACAACAGGTGAACTTAATTAGTGATTAACTGGCACACGACAGGAAACAATGTCAACTAACAATGACCTGGAACACGGGCAAACAGAAACAGAACAGAACCAAACTAAAACAGAATATACATGTTACAGTAAATAATTACAGTTTTTTCATCGTGACAACACGACTTCAGACTACTGAGAATTGCTGTATTCTTGACTTGTCTGGATAGTTCTGACAACGCCTCAACTCTCACCCCCCGACAGCTGTCTGTGACCCTGCTGACTCAACAACACCCCACACAACATGTCTGAAAATAATACGCATGTTTTAGATGCCTCAAGAAAGACCACTTTCTCCGTCGGGAATGCTGCTGTCAGGACGGAAAACCGGCCGGATAGACGGAGGGTCTCTTTTTAAACTGCAAATAGACTGCGCCAATGGGCACAGCGGCATAAAAAAATAGAGGAAGGAATATCCCTATTTCTTACATGCTGTCTCACTCCCTCTGTCTTTCACTGTCTACAAGAAACAGATTACATAAGAGAATGGGCTTGTGGGAGGAGAATGTGACTGCAGAGCTGTTGAAACTCGGCCGGCTCAGAATTTGTTCCCTATGAATGCACCTGAAAGATTTAAACAGAGTCCTCACAGCCGAGAGAGAGACAACTAGAGAAAACAGTGTGCAGCAAGGAGGAGAGAAAGGACAAGACAGAGAGAAAGAAAAATATGTAAAATACAGAAAGAACAAAAGGAAAAGTCTCAATTTTCTTTTCATGCTGTTCCAAACCTGCATTTTCTTTCATCTGTGGAACTCAAAATAAGATTTAATGTTTTTTTTATTTAGCTGAACTATCCTTTTAAAGCCACAAAAGAGGCATTCAATAAACCCTGGAGGTTTAATGATGTGTGTTCGATTAAACCCACATGGCTTCATTCGTTCTCATATAGCTGTGTGTTAAGCACTGTGATGGGGTGTATTGATTGGAAACGGCGGGTAATTGATGGTCGCACATGCATGTAGTAGACAGGCGTCCCATTTTGTCCTGATGCATCCTCAAGAATCAGTGTGAAGATGAGGTCAGGACGGGTGAAGATCAGTCTAACGTGTGAATGAGGCATGAATGTTCCCAATCACAGTTCAGAAGATCATTTCAGACATGGATTTTGTTTACTGTAGCATTCATAAAGACAGACCGCACACACTTTGAGTGCTGTGGCCCATCAATTACTTGGGAAAAGCTTCTGTTTGGGATTGTAGCTTGAACTGAAAAATAGTTCAAAGAGAGCTTTTGAGTCAACTAAGCACACAGCTTAAAAAAAAAAAAATGTACACAAGCACCATGAGTGCAGTAGTGTTTTTCCTCCTCTTTGAGCACCCAACTAAACCAATGTTTGTTCAGTTTTGGGGTCATCTACTTGACCAAAGGTTTGGTGTCATTAAGATCTCTTATGCTCACTAAAGCTATATTTGAATATATTTTTATATAGTGTAATTTATTCCTGTAATGGCAAAGCTGGATTTTCAATTATCACTACTCCAGTCTTCACGGTCACATGAGCCTTCAGAAATAAGTGTAATTGCTGTTTATTTTGTACTCAAGAAACATTTATTATTGTGATCAATGTAGAAAAAAAGTTTTTTTGTGGAAACCGAAATACATCGCAGGATGAATAGAAGAATGGAAATATTTTGTAGCATTATAAATGTATTTACAGTCACTTTTGCTCATTTAAGTACAGATGATCTTTGATGTTCTGTGAGAATAGGATATAAGTCAACCCAGGAAAAATTATGTTCAACTATTTCATCTGGTCCTTGATTTTAAATCCTCATTCGGAGTCAGCTGGCCTGGATGACTAGATGCTCTTTAAACGGCAGGAAATCAGAAAGTGCTGTACGGTCTCCATTAAAGCACTGCAGCAAACAGCAGGAGTCTTGTGGACTGACCTGAAGCTCTGATGGCTGTAGCAGATCTATGTAACAGATTTAAGGCTCAGGGATTTTGAGATGGCTCCATTAACTTGCAATTATTTCAACCACACTGTGCAAAGTCAGAGCTGCTGATGAAAAAACATGTGACCTGTGCTGTCAAAATGAGTGGGAATGCGCACAGGCTAATTTTGAGCAACAGGCAAAAGGAGAGAAAAATGTCAATTTTGGTCGAAACAGGTTTTCACAAAATGTATTCATTAAGCTCTTTTGAGCATGAAAATGCTTTTTTTCTCTGCTCACTTCTTGACGACCGGCGCTTCCCTCAGCACAAGATTGGTATCGTTGTAAAGTGCAGCATTCCAAATATTCATAGCAAATTCTCAATGGCAAGAAATGTGATTTTCAAGCTCATGCCGATTTAAACAAAACGATCTTACTCGCGCTGACTGACAGATTCGAAGCGTGCACACAAAGACTCTTCAGACAGCGTGCGATCCCAAAATACACATAATTAAAGTTTTTGCAAGTATTCACGCACACATTATCTGTTGTCTTAA
Organism: Opsariichthys bidens; assembly: GCA_037194245.1. Taxonomy (NCBI): domain Eukaryota; kingdom Metazoa; phylum Chordata; class Actinopteri; order Cypriniformes; family Xenocyprididae; genus Opsariichthys; species Opsariichthys bidens. The sequence goes on from CM074302.1 coordinate 13,652,546, forward strand.
ATTTACGTTTGGTTAACTATAGAGGGAAAACATCTGATGTGTAACATTATATTAGATATGTGTGATACATTAGGTCTTAATAATATAAGCTGTCTGTTTCATTAATGTTAATGAAACAATTGTGGAATTATGGAAAAAGTTGAAAAATATACATACATTCATCCATAAAGGTGCTGGTCATATGATTAGAATATCATCAAAAAGTTGATTTATTTCACTAATTCCATTCAAAAAGTGAAACTTATTACATTCATTCACTACACAGACTGATTATTACTGACAATATTCTAATTTTCGGAGATACTGAATTTGGGATTTTCCTTAGTTGTCAGTTATAATCATCAAAATTAAAAGAAATACACATTTGAAATATATCAGTCTGTGTGTAATGAATGAATATAATATACAAGTTTCACTTTTTGAATGGAATTGGTGAAATAAATCAACTTTTTGATGATATTCTTTTATATGACCAGCACCTGTATATATATACATATATATATATATACACACATATATATACACACACACATATATATACACACACACACATATATATATATATATATATATATATATATATGGGTTTTGACTTGGTTTGTGCCAAATTTGTTGGTACTACCAGGGATTTGAAAGTGATTTTGTTTTGGAACCTTCAGAAAACTTTCACTTGATTTTTCTCAAAATTGACTTTGGTGACTATCGGCTTCAAACAGGTGTAGCTCAGTAATTTTTGTCAGATTGCAAAAATCAAGAAGGTTTTTAATAGAGAATGTGAGAATAACAATAACTCATTTTTGCCAGCACGGGTCACATATAAAAAATAGCAGTGTTTGCAATGCAGCAAATGGACACTGTGAATATTTTAGGTAAGTTTAGTTTTTCAACATGTAACTGCTAGTTAGAAAGAGTTGGTAAGGAAATAAATATGCAAAATAGTTGTGTTTACTGCACACTTTTGGAAATGCAATGTCACTTTCATTTATGGCTCTATCCCTCTCCATCTCTCTCTCCTGTCATTCTGCTAGGAGAATCCCTGAAGTGGATGTTAAGTGAGTATAATGGCCAAATAACATTTCAGTTAAATATTTCAATAAATACACTATTTATTTATTTTAAACTGTGTGGGGCCATACATTTTTTTTTTTAAATTATAATAAAAGTATTTTTTAAATAAATATAATAAAAATTATGATACATTTTTTTCTATGTTTTTTTTTACTTTTTTGATCAAATAAATGCAGCCTTGTCAGCATAAGAGACTTCTTTCAAAAACATTTAGAAAATTTCCCCAAACTTTTGAACAGTAGTGTATATAATTGTAACCCCACACAAATATAGCTTTGCACTAAACAGCTCAGAGAGAAGCCACTCTAAAAAAAAACACACACTGTCACGCTTGACATGCTGCCAGCACTTACTGAATAATAAGTTGAGCAATTTAAAAGCACAAAACTTTCAAGCTCATCATAAGCCAATTAAACTCAAGCCATGAAAAAACCCCATAATTAACCCAAATGCCTATAAAAAGTTTATTGACACTGCTCTCATTAGAGTTGAATGATTGTTCCCACATTACCACAGTGTGACCTGTAACAAGCAAAACGAAAATTAAAGAAAACTACAGAGCTGATCCGCATTCCATAACTTCTAATAAACATGTATTGATGATAAAATTTTCATTTTATATTGCCAGACAGAAATTTAACTCGATCTCTGTAAATTCTGAACAGCATGAGGGTGAATAAATGATAATAATAATAATTTTGGATGAACTATTGCTTTAACACAGTGCTTACCTGAAATTTTGGCACTGTTTGGTTCATATCGTGCTTCAAAAGAAACATATTTTTGCAGAAATGTAGTACACAGGGAAACAATAGAGAAGGAGAGAGGGAGGAAGTCCATGCACCTTATCATTCATCATCTCAGCAGTCGTTCACCGTGTTTAATCCATCACAGATCTGTTCTGGGAGGACATAAAAAGAAGCCGGCCCTATTCAAAAATCATCCATTTATCCGAAAGCCCCCGGATGCATTAGAAATGCAGCTGCACTCATCTACAGTACGGGAAAGTCACCATTTAATGACAATTACAAAGTAACTAAGGAGTGATTGCAGAGAAATTTGGCATTCATCTTTATTTAACCACTGAAATTAAATATGAACACGTAAATCCACACAAGGAAGCTCATATTTGGAGAGCGTTGCTTCATTAAGCAGTCAACAGGCAAATTATTTCTGCCTCATTAACTCATAAACGTGCCATTCATACCTCACTCTAATGAAATCATCATTAGTGAGGAAAGGAGTGAAGTGGAAGGATCTTCTAAACGGATCCCTTGGGACATGACGAATCCAAATCCTTTTTCATTTCATCCATTGTTTGTTTCCATGGAGAACGGACCCAAGACATGGGCAGCAGTAATTAAATAGATCGGGAGTACACATATCCTCATTTTCGCTCTATAAGCTTTTAAAAAAATCACGCTCGGCTGTTCAGAGAGTTCTGATGGATCCATTAGGAGTGCAATAATGGGCCACTTCTGTGTGTTATTTCACAGCCCATAATATTCACCAGCTGAGGAGATTGAATGTAAAACAGCACCTACAGGTCTGTTGCCATGGCATTAAGTGGCGGCCTTACACCTCGAAAATCCTCTGAAAGCCGTTGTCGAAAAGCTTATGAAGCTCAAGGAAATCCATTAACAGCAATGTTCTGAAAGCACCATCTTTAATACAGGTTTGACAAAGAGGAGAACAACTTACTGTATGCTGATGAAAGGGAAAGTCCATCCAAAAATGAAAACGGTCATTATTTGCACATCCTCATGGCGTTCCAAAGCTATTCCTCTTTGAAACACCATCATCCCTCCAACAAACGAATCAATGCGAATCGAGAAGTTAGTCCTACTGCATAGCCGCGATCGCTTTAAAAACAGATTTCATTTAGGCTTTGTTCACGTATAAACATTGTACATAGAGCACATTAAATATGGTAAATAAAAGCTCAGAAGTGCAAGCTTGACAAGCAAGAATCAATGAGGTTTGTTCTTGTGTGGTGAGCAAGTATATCCGCGCTTCCTTTTACTGTATCATCGTTTATAACGTACGTAATTGATATGGATTTCTTTTACAAGGTCTTCATGAGCTTTTCGAAGTGTCAAAGTTTTGGTTCCGAAGACTGGAGAATTTTCACAGCATATGATGTTAGTTAAATGCGTTTTTTTTTTGTCGATTCCTGTATGTAAGCATAATTCCTTTAGTTGAAAGTGTGTTCAAGTCAAGTATCCAAACTTTCGAGTACTTTAAGGTACAAGTCAAAGACATAGTCCTCTAATTCTGTATTTAAAAGATGAAACGGCATAATTGAATATATTTGTGCGAGCATATGAGAGTGCTTAGCAGTAGGCACTGAACTACATGATTTCTCTTGTGCATGAGCATTGTATGCGTGTACGTGAAAGTACAGCAAGAACAATAACTATAAAGATAACGAGCCGATCTTGATCACGCGACACTGTTACTACACAGCGCTAGGAGAAGTACTAAAGTAAAGAAAGCATTTAATAACTTCGCTGCGAGATCTAGTGAGAAGATTTCAAAGTTCTCCGTTATTAAGTGTAGATAGAGGCTCAAACAGCGCTGACGTGGAATCCAAGGAGAAACATTAAATTACTACTGTAACCATTAGGCGGCTGCCATTTCAACTCCCTAATATATGTACTTTCAATCGTTTTGCTTTTGAATTATTATTTAGACATTATGAATGATAATGGATCTTGGATACTTATATAGAACTGCACATTTTAATTTCTGTAAGTTAAGTCTATTTATTACCAAGGCATTTGTCAGTAATGCAGTCAACGGGGGGAAAATGTCAATTTAAGCTGTGTCCCTAAATTTTCTGCTTGTGCTCATAAAATTTTCAGTAACGGGCTACTGTGCTCCTAGTAAAAAAAGTTAGTCTGGAGCCCTGGGTATTTTTTCTTTATTTTTAGAACTATATCTTTATTGCCTTAAGCCTAATTTACATGTCCTAATTGACACTGCATCAAAAAAGACTTGCAGTACAGCAACAGGGACAATCCCTACAGAGCAACCCAGGGTTAAGTTCTCTGATTAAAGGAACAGTTCACTGAAAAAGTCCATTTTCTTTCGGTACTTTCAAGATGCAGCTTGACCGCCCCCGGTCACCACCCAAAAAGCAGCGCGAACAACAAATGGGTTTGCAAAGATGTGACGGTGAGTAAATGACAAAACATAACATTTTGGGTGAACATTGGGACTTGCGTAGCTTAAGGAAAAAAGAAAGAAGCTCCACTTTTACACTTCCCATGAAAGCATAAATTTGAAACGCTCGTAAACAAAACACTCAAGTGCCGAGGTTGCTTTTGGATTATTAAAAAAAGGGATTTCGTTCCCTTAAGCAAAATATCTAAAATAGTACTGCTGTTGTAAAACATTTCAAAATGTTAATTATCGTTCTAACAGTCTGCTGCTGCATATCCCGTAGTGTTCCCAAACAGAGCTGTTTAAGAGCTCAGACTAATAATTAATTAATGAAAGCTGATGATGAGCACTTTCGAATGCTTCCGTCCCGTTTCTGAACAAAGCCGTCAGCGTGAAGAGGCAGGGGAGGAATGTGTGTACACTTTCGGTGACAATTAAGTTAATATGATGACTGGGGCCGTTTCACAGATAAGCCGCCAAAATTAATGCCCATGAATGTGTGTACACATATACAGAAAAACACACATAAGTATGGAGAGACAACAGCTTTTCATCTCTCCTCCCACGGCATGCTCTAATTGGCCCTCAGGGAACTGCTACGCTCCGAATCCACACTACGACACCACACATTTGTGTCGCAGGAAACACGTCTGAGAATCCGCAATCCACATGCAATCTAAAATGAGACATCTGTTGTCCGTATGCATTTATTCGGCAACACGGCATCTGCAACAGCACATTACTGTATATGTATTGTTGATGAGAGATTATTACTGGAATTTGCTAAGGCAAGTGTTAGCTCCTCCTCAGGGATTTCCAAAAATTACTAAATTCTTAATCATAACTTGTGTATTTTAATTTAAACCATTTAACTAATCATTATGTCCATTTTTCATCTTGTCTAGAGCTATCGCTTGAATATTTTTGTATAATAACCAAACGAGGAATGATTAATATAGTAAACATTTTTTGCAGTAATAAAAACAGAAGCAACTGAACATTAGTCTTTAAAATGAATTAAAAAAATATAACAATTGGATAATATTTGGATCAATAACTTTTAAAATACATAATGTAATAGAGAGACAAATATGCTTTACAATCACACATATTAGTTGTTGCAATTTTAAACTATTACTTGCAATGATTATTATAATATCGATTATGTGGATTAACAACCTGCTGAGAACGCCAACAGCCTGGTGATTGTTGTTACATTTTATAGCACGATCCAACCCTTACTTAATCTTGGATCCACTCAGTCATTAATTATTTGACCTCTTTTAAAAAAATTAAAAAAAATAAAATAATAATAATGCTATGGCGACTGCAATTTCTTCAACATCTAACATGTAGGCATCAAAACATGCAAACTCTAAGAAGGGTTAAACTTCTATTTTGCATGTTTAGAAACAATGTTTTCTCACGTTTACTTAATCAAAAAGGATTTAAATAAATGTCTACGTTTCCCTAACTTATTGGTAGGAAATGGTCTAATAATGAAAATAAGTCATTTTCATGTATTTCTATGAATCGTGAGTCATGGACTCTAGTTTGTGGAATGCGTCACTTCCTACTCAATATAGATGAATTGAGGATTTTTTTTTTTTTTAACCAAGTGCTCAAATTTAAGGAAGTAATTGTCTTTGTTATCGTTGAGGAATCAGTAGTTTGACTGACAAGAGTAAGACCGACTTATAGAGTTTTACACAGTCAAACAAACTCACTTTTTTTTTTTTTAGAAAATGTAAACATTTTGAATTATACAAAGGGTTTAAAGGACAATTTGTAGCTAGAGTCAGCTTCATCAAAGTCTCGTCAGTCTCCAACGGCTTCAACTTCCAATAAGAAGTAGCCAGATATGCTGAAAATCAAATATAAGTGTTAGCCTGATGATGAAGGTTGCCATAGAGATAATGTGCACAACATGACCGATAATTTTCCTGGAAACGATCACAGGATTTGCAGTAAGAGCAGCAGGAGAAAGGGTCAAAGACATGAGGGCTCTTTATTCGAACACTTCAGCCCCGTTTCATTAGCACCGAGCAGCAAACTCAAAACCACCGCCACAGACCTCATCCCTCATCCCTCATGTTTCAACCTGGCGATCCAGAAAGAAGTTAAAGTGAGATAAGAACCCCCAAAGATCTGCGGTTGCTCAGAAGCTGAGCTGATGGACTGTGCTGCGGACAACTATAGTCTCAGAGATCATTAAAATCCTAAACAGGCAGGCTGCCTCATCGTAGTTTGAGTGATGAGAACTTTATGGAGAACAACGCTCCCACTCCCTCATCGCGAGGTCCTAAATCCAGGGCTGCGCTTCTAATTTTCTCCTGCCCTGAGGACACAAGATCAGGAATATCCTGTAGCTGCCATCTTGCCAGTGTCAGAACAGGGATACTCCTGATAGGATGTAAGGGGAAGTGGCAGTGTTTCACGCTCCAGGGGGGGATGACGTCTCTGATCACTGCACAGTCCTTCATGAGGCGAGTCCTGCCCTCAGGCATCTGCCAGACGATGTTTCACAGAAAATCTCTCAGGGTTTAGGAGGATGACACAGGCCAAATTCACGGCTGCTTCGTAACTGTGGCTTTACAAATCTGTGTGGGTACCTCAAAAACAACTACGAGTAACATTTTTCATGATCAAAGATCAATTCATTCAAAATTACTTGAACGTACAAAGGACAGAAGCTCTGACTGTGTAAGTTTTCTACATTTTTAAACACGTTCTCGTAGTTCAAATAGATAGTCCTGCGGTGCAATGTTTTATATGCATTTCAACAAATATATTTTTTGATTTAAATGTATTACTTTAAAGTACAATGAAATAAAATGAATTCATTCATTTTCATTACAGAAGAGAAATATACAATGAATATGTAAAGATTATTTCTACAAAAAAACAAGAAAATTATTATTTATATGCAGATTTGTTAGCTGATATGTATGCCAACTTTTTTTTTTTTTAATTTCCAAATGTTTTTTATTTTCTCCCTTTTTTTAATAGCACATATATGCAATGTTACATGAGAAGCTAATTCCCTATAACTTTTAATGTGCATAACAATAAAATCTGATCATGTGGGTTTGAAAAAAACAAATAAAACCAATAAACAAAATAACCCCAAACATGGTAGCACTTTATTTTGCATTTATTGTCCTTATTACACATGACATGCAGTTACTATAGTGATTATTATAAATTGCGCATAATTACATGCAACTAACTTTAACCCCACCCTAATCCTACCTTAACCCTATAATAAGTGCATGTAGTTCATTTTTATTACTCGGTACTTAAATGTATAATTACACTGTAACAAGGACACCTTAAACTAAAGTGTAACCAAAAGAGTCTTTAAAGAAAAAGTCAGGCTTATTATAACAAACATATATGTAATATATCTATCCATTCTTACATTTTAAGTGATTTTTAAAATTATACATTTTTAAATATTACATAACGTTAAATATTGTATATAATACATATATTATAATCTACATAAATCAAATTTGGGAAGGTCCAAAAAAATCCTTTTAATATGAGGGCATAAAAATGTACTGGTTTCTCCTTCAGTGTAAGTCTATGGGAATTTTTTGTGCTCATTTTATTATCTCCTCAACACGCTGGAATACAGTACAGGGAGTAGTAGTGTTATTACCGTGATACACATTTTATTTATTTATTTATAAATGTCATACTTTAGGACACCACTGTGACATGTCAACGACCCACTTGCAGTAGATCTTGGTCAGGTGACCACCTGATGACAGGGTAATATGGCACTAGCAGCGAAATTCATTTCATTTTCTCAGAGGATCAAAAAACAAGGTGGGCTGGTTGATTTAATTCATCAGCATCCCACATGCACACATTTACATCACTGCAGTACGCTAAAACACGCATAATTCAATCTGTTCCCGGTTCTTTGTTGAAACAGCAGTCCCATCAGTAATATGCTTAGAAACAGGAAGACTGAACTAATTTAATGTGGCGCAGAGACGACTCCTCGCAGCACTGTGAACACATAAGAGCGTCCTTTCGCTCTTACCGCAACAAAAACAAATACACGCATGAAGAAAATCAAACCAATAACATCCCACAGCACTGCTTGTGCAGCTCCATGAGGGGAATATTAATTAATGCAAATTTGATCCTTTTCACGCTTTGAGTAATTTACTCATTAGCAGATATAAAAGGACTATTTTTCCCATTTAGTTGCAGCATTAATGTCATACCACTTCAGCAATACTGTATGACTTGTGTCATCTATTCTTCCTTCTTGTCCTCTAATATCACTACCTACTTTTATGCTTGTCAAAAAGAGATCGATTTTTACGACAAAAAGTGTCTAATAATTTGACAACAATAACACTACTTATTATACATACTTATGATTTTGTTGCTATTATTATTAATCATAATGATTTTATAATAAATATGAATAAAAATGATATGATTATTATTAATAAAAGTGAAAACCATTACAATGTATTACTAAATTCTGTTTAGTAATGTTTTTTCATTATCATTAATAATACTGTAAATGAAAATTACAATTAGTTCTTTTGATTTACATTATTATTAATAAACGATCATCCTTTTTATGTGCAGTGTTTCTTTTTTAGTGTTATTATTATTAATAATAAAGGATCTATTTTTGATGCTCCGTGAATAATGGACTATAGGTTGAATACTTATCATTTTTTCGATAATATTGCATATAATATCATTTATTTAATTAATGATGAAGAAACTGGAACATTTTTGATTGCATCGGATATTCGGGCGAATGATGGACTGTGAGTGGCCTATGGAGCAGCGAGGTGTACTGTACAGAGAAAAATGCTGGTCTGTCTTTTGTCTCCACTGGACCGGTTTCAGACCAGGAGATTTAATGATGAGAACATCAGGCCCATTCCCACAGGGGAAATGATAAATACTGGGCTGAATCAATCCTTTCACCAGATGACTGAACAACATGAGCATCGAGAGGACGGTAAATTGAGCTCTGCTGCGTTTCATCTCCACAGCAGCTGAAGAAAGTTAGGGCTGGATCGATGAATCTAATGAACTTTTACCTATTGATACTATTTATGACAAAAGATAAGGTTTATGCAGCGTTTGCTATGGCTGCGTTCAGTCGCGTTCTGGGCTTTACAGCAAGTGTGAATCCTGAAATGTTTTGTTCATTAAGATTAAAGTAGCTGCTTAAATATGTTCACTGAGCTTCATTCACGATTTAATATTCTAATATTGCAATGACATCACTTGCTGGTTACAGTTTGAATCCCAAACATTCTATCAAGGAAACTTCCTAACTTTCTTACTTCATTTTTTATTATTATTACTATTTTTAAATCAAACCAGCAGAACTACACACAGCAAGAAAGTTGATATAAACTAAGAACGAACGGCACCATGTCCGGTACACATTAGTATCTATGACAAGAGTGCTTGCATAATGGCTTGATCAGAGTGCTTTAACGTCACTGTACACTTAATTTAATAGCTTTCAAAACTCTCACTTCGGTGTGAGAGAACAGGCTTTAGTCACACAGTAGAGTCAATGAACTTTTCATTTAAACAGTTTCAGCAGCGGACACTAGCCTTTTGCCTTTAGAGCAGTGATGCACCACTAATGGAGTGTCTCGGTGTTTACAAGAGCTGATAAAAGCCCACTGGTATTTTCCTTTTGGTAAACAACATTTTAGTCAACAGCGTGAAACCTCTTCAAGTAAGGAAAAGAATCAAAAGCTCTAATGAATTGCTACTGCAGCCTAAATTACAAGTGAGCAACAGCAGGTCAGTTTATGTAGCATCTGAGCATTCTGTTAAGTATAAAAATGGCGCAGTTAATGTGGCTTATTTGTGTAGTACAAGCTAGAGTGATGACACTTCTCAATTTTTAGGCCATATCTATCATTCAAACAAGAAGGACATCAATGGGTTTGGATACAATCATTTAAGATAAATAAAAAACTAAAACAATCAAACTCAAATGTCTTTCCAAACCCGTGAGATCTTCGTTCATCTTCGAAACGCAAATTAAGATATTTGTGATGAAATCTGAGAGGTATATGACTCCTCCATAGACAGCAATATAATCAACACATTCAAGGTCCAGAAAGGTACTAAAGATATCGTTAAAACAGTAGACATGTGGTTAAACCTTCATTTTATGAAGTGACAACACTACTTTTTGTGAGCAAAAACAAAACAAAAATAATGAATTCATCCAACAATCTTCTTCTCTTCCCAGTCATTATCCTTACGCAGGTGACGGAGTACGCACAGCGAAGGCCTCCGTGTTTATGTCCGAATGCCGGCTCAGTATTGGCCAAAGCTGATCACGTGAACAGCAAGACACATGAGTGTGATGCTGATGCAGGAGCCGAACAACAAAGAGGCCGTTTCTGACAGATAAACTGGAAGCGCTGGACGTAAACAATGTATGACACAGAAGAGAAGATATTTTTGAAAAAGGTTTTGTTTTTGTGTGCAAAAACGTCGCTTCCTAAAATTAAGGTTGAACCACTGCAGTCACATCAACGGTTTTAAAAATGTCTTTAGTACCTTTCTGGACCTTGAATGTGTTGATTATATTGCCGTCTATGGATGAGTCAGTACAGTATGTACGGTACATTACAAATCCAAAGATTGGGGCCGGCCCCTGCAAAGCTTGTTCTCCCCTACACTGCAACCTGGGACACACAAAATTTGACAAATACATGATCTAAGACATCTAGATGGATTATGGATAGAGATTAAGGGTGCTAGATTATTGAGGGCTTTATAAACAAATAGCAAAATTTTAAAATCAATGTAGTATCAGATTGGTAGCCAATCCATTGGCCATTTAGTAAATAAAGACAAAATGTATTTCACAGGTCCTTCCACAGATTGCTTGTGGAGGTCATGGTAGGTCTTTCTTGACAGGAAAAAAAAAATGGAGATATTGAATGACACTTCAGTGTGCCCTATTCATCGAGTTTAATCAAATCACCATGAACTTTATGGACAATACTTATTTTTGATGTGATATTGCAGGGTTTATAAGAAACGTTCATCAAATTCATCTGCCCTCGTAATCTTAAATCAAAAACAATAACTTCCCCTCTCCCTCGCAATGAGAGGACACAAGGGCAATCATCCATCCACTCCAGCAACCCATCACTCACATGAGATCGCAGCAATGGCAAACGACAACGATCCAATCAATTCCCAACGGCCTATGTTTATACTCGTTCAAGAAGCCATTTCACTCAGATATACGTCACAATATGGAATAAAAGACGATCACACCTTCCATTTCATGCCAACTCTACAACTTGAAATCACAAGTCAACGACAATAACTGCAATCAATGCTCATAAGTGTCCAAAATTCAGTTCAGTCTGTGTCAATTCCTCTTTTACAGGATGTAATACAGACTTACTGGTGATGCCATTCGGCATTATATCCCGTTTAATGACGAGAGAAAGACTGCATAAATGTAATGGATACTGTTAATTGTATAAAGTAAACGGAGGCCTAGAGGGAATGTGGGAAGCTCTCTTGAGAATTGCCTTCATCTGGCCCATATTATCACAACGCAAACAGTAATCCTCAGCAAGTGGGATTGTGCCAGATGATCTAAACGGCTACAGACTGAGGAATAGGCTTGCAGCAGTAGTTGGTGTTACATGGCGCTCGGCAGAACACAATTACATAACTTGGCCACAGTGGCACCGCCCCCACTGTCATTTTGCTGTTATTATAGAAATAAAAACCATTTAGTTCGGTTGGACAACGGATGCAACAATTATAAAATGAAAGTTTCTACTCTCTGCTCCATATACAGCACGAGCTGCAGAGTCACAGTTCAGCAGGAGTCAGATATCATCATCAAGTGAAGATAGTAAGGTGAGATGACTGACAGGATGACGGCAGAGGATTTGGTGCGCAAACTGATGAATATCTTATCTTGTAAAATGTGTGGTCAACACCCCCCGTTTCCTATATATCCCTAAACAAATTTTAGCTGATAACAAATTCGAAAGCGAAAGCATGCACTCAAAAGCGATTCCATTACCCCGCATATTGATAGCTATGGAAGCTTGTTTCCACCACGGAACAAAAAACTTTTTCTCTCACAATTTTGATTTTTTTTTTAAGTTATAAACTCAAAATTGCAAGTTATAAAGTCAAAATGCATGATAGAAACTGGCAATTCTGATTTTTTTCTCGCAATTGCGAGTTAATATCCCACAATTCTGACTTCTTTTCTCAAGTCCAATTCTGTGGAAAAAAAGAAAGAAAAAGTCAGCCAAAATCTAACATTTTCTTGCAATTGCGAGCCATAAAATTAGAATTGTGAGCTATAAACTAGCAATTGCAAGAAAATGTCAGACGTGAGCGGCTTCATTGCAATTTTAAAAAGAACGAGAGAAAGCTCAAATCACGAGTATACCGTTTTCTCTCCTCAGCACAGTGGAACATTACTTGGAGACCGCTGCCATTACATTACCTAGGACGAAACGGCACATTTAAGAAAACTCTGGAAAACCAAAGACATTTAAGACACAAGATCCAAATTTGAATAATCTTCCTCTGAACAGCAAAATGCAAACGCCCGGTTCTTTACAAAGACACTACTGGAATATTCATGAAGTGGGTGTCAATTTTATGCACCGTCCTGGTTTTGTCATTCAAATACAGGCCGTCTCCACAGGAGCCTGAATCATAACACAACACGAGTTTTTAAAATAAAAATGTGACTTTTTAAGACCTTTTTGAAAATCTGCACAAGGAAAATCAAAACCTTATGTGCATTTTATATCAGAGATATTGGATTTTGCTGAAACAATAATATGTTTAAAGAAAAACAACCAGATTATTGTGATACAAGCACTGGTCAGTGATACAGGTAGCATTGCAATACTAACTACTGCAATTTGGAAGCATTTCTTACACCGCACTACATCCCTCATCCCTCACATTTATTCCTCCGCAGCGACTTTGGTCCATCATCAAACACGGCTTCATCGCCAATCAAATCGTCCATCACCCAGCAGCTGATTGATTTTTCTTATGAACAGCATCTATCACTTGACGCAGCCTCAAGCACATTCACAAACTTTACGAGTATAGAACTGCACAAAGAACCAATTCCGACTCCATCTGCTGAGATCTGCTCCAATTTCACTTTTTACTCCTTCCAAAAATTTATTAGCCTGGTTTAACATTATTTTAGGATATTAATAAGCAGGACTGATTCAAAATGTTAAGGCACAGGGGAATGAACTCATTCAATGTCCCATTTCAAATAAAAATCTGGGACCTTCTCCATTAATGAGCACATTATGACTCCTAAATGTGTATATAAAAAAGAAAACGCTGATACACAAACATTCTGACAGGACTTACACTACCGTTTGGGTCCGTAAGATCGTTTTGAAAGAAGATCAATCTCTTTATCAAGCTCACCAAGGCTGCATTTATTTGATTAAAAATACAGTAAAACCAGTATTATTGTTAAGTATTATTACAATTGAATTAAATAGTAATATATTTTAAAATATAACTTATTTCTGTAATGGCAAAGCTGAATTTCAGTCTTTCAGTCACTCCAGTCTTCCGAGTCTGCACGATCCCTCAGAAATGAATTTTTTTGCTGAATAAAAGTATTAATTTCTTTCATTAAAATCTTGCTGACCCCAGACTTTTGAACAGTAGTGGATGTAGTTGTGAAGTACAAGACTCTAAGAGAAAGATCAATGTCTAAAAGTGTAGAAAGCATGTTTTAACTTTGGTTGTAATGGTTTTTAGAGCACAGACAGACAAGACAGGTCCCTGCATTGTGCTGACATCGACTAGTGTTCACTAAGAACTGGCCAACGGTAATGCATGTTAGATTGCCATGGCTAGAAGACAATTTGACTTTCATTTGCAATTAAACTGCCGTGATATTGTTGAGTTAAAAAAGACTGTGTGTGACAGGAGGATAGTGACACTGCACATATAAGACCTGGATGATTGCAGGAGGACAATCTCAAACATCCCAACACAGGAGACAAGAAGTGACATGAGGACAGACTGGACCAAAAGCTCGAGCAGCTCCATGACTGCAGTGATCCAGCTGGACCTGTGACAGATGAGACCCTGCTGCTCCACAGCCACACACTAACCCATCCACAACACCTGACAACAAGCCATGGAAACATGAATGTGCATCTAGTAGGAATATGTACAACTATGCATTTTCAAAATTCATGCAAATGAATAATGCAATGCAAGTTGCATTCTTAGCATGACCCTAGGGGTGTTATAATGCATTAGCACAAACGTTTCATCTTTGGTCAACTACTTTGGGGTAGAGCAACACTTTAAAGTCAGTAAATTTGGTTTAATTGTACAGAAAAATTAATGCTTTGTACTGATCAACAAAGTATCTGTTTAGAAACTGGAACAGATGAGATTCAATCATTGTCGGTTTAATACATAAGGCATGTTGGATCAAGACAACAGAGATTCACTAAGAGAAAAAAAATCATTTACATATTTGGAGAAGTTGTAAAATTATTGGGTTCTCAATCAGAGTTTGTGTGCTTTGATGGCTGAATCTGACATGACTAGCAGCAGATTGTCAGTTGCCTGGAGAATGTTACTGCATCATTACTGCTCTGACAGACAAGCATGAAATCACGATGTCAATATTCATAAGAGGAAAAAAAAAACAATGAGCGCCATCCTGGGAAATATATCAGCAGGTGTGTGAGAGAGTTGTGTATTCGGTGTAAAACCCCCTGCTGTATATGTGTAATTAGCGAACTGAAAGACAAATTACACATGAATGTTTGAGCAAAATGGCTGGTAGGAGGTTCATCTCAACAGGTCTCTTAAGCCATAATGTTTAACAGTTTGTAAAACTATATTTTGTATTTTAAATTATATTCATCTGAATGCATTCCTTACAGCAAAACTTCTATAGACTAATGCTACACCGATCAGGATTTAAATAGCCAATTCCGATTGCCGATTATTTTTTTTTTTTTACAAGGAAATGGGCCGATTACAATGAAAACTTTCTTTTACTTTCTGGTTCACAGCACTTTTATTATTTTGAGTTGAATGAACTCATTTCCTTTAATTTAGACTAACTTAAGTTTAACTGAAACTGGGCTGGGATTTTTATTTCCCAGCATGCTCTGCCCATGGCACTTGAAAGGGGGAGTAAATGCTAAAATTAAGTGTTATATGTTTCCGTGTGTGTGTTACATGTTTTAAGTTGCTGTCTTCATTCAGTAAGTGGTATACCATACTAGTATTAACATGTTGGCATATTAGCAAGTTGGAATTTTCTGAATTAGTTGAATTAAATAGCTCATTTGATTTGAAAGAACTAAAAGTTAATTAAATATTTTATGTTAATTGCTATCAAAATGTCATTACTTCAAGTTAAGAGCAACTGACCCTTCGCCTTCAGTTTGATTGACAGGCGATCTGACCAATCATAACTCCGAATTCACCATTTTATCCATCAAAGCAGTCAGGGGAGTTAGTAGATTAACGTTGGTGAACTTGAACTTGAAAAATTGTGTGGAATCACATCTTTCTGTGCTTGAAGCAACATCTGATGTCCATTCATGTTTATTTGATGCTATAAATGAACTAGTATGAAGAGATGATCGGTTTGCGAGGAGCTACAGCGTTCTGTCACGACACATTAAAGAGACACTATACGGTATTTATTGTTTAAACTTCTTTAAAAAATTATAATATTTTAAATATGAAACTGTTTCATATCAAAAGTAACCTGCTCTGTCTTGTCTGTTGAGGCATTGTCAGTGTCCTTTGCTCAGGGATGTATTTTTCACTGCATGAGTACATGATGTGTGGCGTCAGAGCGGCATGGCTTGTTGGACATAGCAACAGTAACTAAAGGTCTTTGCAAAGGGTAAATTAACACGCAGTACTACAAACTCAAAACTTGATAGTTCTGCTTAAAACTGGGAACATCATAACTGATTAGCTCAATTTTTTACTTGGGTTTACAGTGTATTACAGGCCAAACTGGCTTTAAACAAAAATGTCTGCAACCATTTAAAATTAGATGCAAACATCGCATATTTCTCCTGATCCAAATAAAGATGCTAAAAGAGTCTAAGATCAGTTGTTTTGATTCAAATTGGATTGTATAATTTCAAGATTTAAAGCAAAAACAGTATGGTCTGCCTTTAGCTTTGTGAAATTATGCTACATAAAACGTACCTGCACAAAACAAAATCGGCAGACGAACTGAACGAAAATGCAAATGCACTCTCTGTCAGTAGGTGGCATTTGACAGCAGCGATTTAATGTTTCCTTGGTAACCACTGTAAACAAAGCAGTTCTGCACTCATAAACACTACTGTAATAGGCATTATATGGCGGTAAGAAAAAAACGAAATGCCATCGCAACTTTTTTTTAACAGTCGGGTCCCTTCAGAATCACAAACAGTGAGCTTGCTGTGCCTGGTACAGTATTTTATCTGCTATTGCGTCAGTCTTCAACATGTCCATCTCTGGCCTGTGTTAACAACATATTTGCAAAAACCTAGTATTATTTCCACACAGATTACATTTTGGGAAATAATTGTAATGCAGTTGTGCGGCACAGGTATTGGCCATAAAAAAATAAATAAAAAATGCATGGCTGCTGACCAGTGTATCTCTACTCTAGCTCAAGCAACAAAGTGGACCAGACTGTCGCTGGCATGAGGATAGCGATCATAACTCTTTCTCTCTCTCTCGTTGATAACACTCGGATCCATCTGCCCAAAATGAGCTCAGATTAATATTTTATATCAGAGGGGGAGCCACAGGTCCTTCATTATACGCGACCTTCAGTGAGCAGCGCATATGTCAACTGCTGGCTCAGGAGCGTGCCTGTAATGATCCAGAGGAAACTCAGTCCCTGCTCAAACCAAGGCCAATTCCTCATCATTCATGCTGACTTCCAGATTCCCATCCAAAAAAGCACCGACATAGAATTCCCAATGTATGGCAGATGAATTTGCATTGATTCTGCTAGTGGCTGTTTGCGTGACTGAATACGACAAAATAGTTATGGAAAGGAGAACGGGAGAAGACGACGGAGCTCTTCAGAGGTTCTGATTTTTGTTCAGAGCCCGCAGGGTTTTGCCCTGTAGCATTTGCATCTGTCAGCACAAATGTAGTACAAGTTTCCCCAGAGAATATACCACCAGAAGCTGTGCTACAAACAATCACTATACTTCACTTTGACGTGCTGAGGATTTGCTGTTATGCTCTACTTTTAATGCATGATTAATATGATTTTCCTGAAAATTCTATAGATGTACACCAAGTATTTTTTGATGTTTTAGAAAGAAGTCTCTTATGCTCACTAAGGCTGCATTTTGTTTAATCAAAAATACAGTTAAACTAATATTTTGAAATATTAGAATTTAAAAGAATGGTTTCCTATTTGAAAACATTTTAAAATGTCATTTAATCCTATGATGGCCATTTAAGGTATTTATTTAGTTTTGTATTTATTTAGACAAGATAGTCCTGAATCATCATTCTGGCAATTAGATCACCTGATTTGGTTTTTCATCTTAAATCCTCACTTACATCTCTCATTCTTTCTGTTAAAGCTTTATTTTCTCTAAATTTCTTCCCTTTTAAAAGCTATCAGGATTCAAAACCATAGTTAAGAAGCAGGACCCCTTGACTGTATATTGCTCTGGGCTCCATATCTTTTTAGAATGTGGAAATCGTTCTGAGATCCTCTCATCTGAACCCATAACTTCACCATGCAAGCAACAGCCCAAATTCATATTAGCATATTCTACTGTGGAAATGTTCCTCGGGAAATGCAACAGACCATACACCTTACTGCTCAAAATTTTGTATTTTGATTTATAAATGCTTTTAACTTTTGGTATTTTGGTAGATTTTCCATGCTAAGTCAGCTTCTATATGCAATGTTGTAAATGAAAAACAGACACAGCACACCTCTGGCCACATTGCTCATTTCCTCTAATAATGGGTCTAGTTCGGTCATATTACTCCAGTTCAACTTGAGTCAGTAAATCAGTCTTTTATTAAAAATGGAGACATTTCTATTACCTTTCTGTGTCAAAGTGATATACTAAACAGGTCATCTGGCTGTTATTTCCAGTGAAGAAGGAGGAAACACGGGCCTAATTAACCCCAGCTTGAGCGTGACTTTGCTCTTGGCAGTTTTGTAAATTGGTTGTTGTGTCTATCTCTCTCTATTTCAAGGTAGAAGGAAGTTCTTCTGAAGTGAAGGACTACAATCTCGGCAGGGGTGGGAGCATGTCACACTCTTGTCTCATATCCTTTATGGGCTTCAAGCTGAGGAGCTCGACAGAGGTGGTATTACTATACTATTGCTTATTTCTTGTAAATGAAGTGGAACAGTTTATCGCACCTTTAAACAAAATATAAAAAGAAAATCATAAGAAAAAGAAATCATAAATTATACAAAAAAGTTGAGTAGCTTACATTATGGCTCATGCAGATGTTATTTATTTTGTAAAAAAATAATGTAAATGTAAATCAATGAGATTAACAGTAGAGCGCACGACTTGCATAAATTCCATATAATTATCAGCTGTCGCTCTATATCTCCCAATAATGTGTCAAACAATGCAAAGCAACACAATGACGATTGCGAGATGTACAAACAAATATTCTTCAAAAGCCTTATAGACTTATATCTTAAAATAATTTTTCTAAAAAACCATGAACGAATAATCAAGTAACCCAAGTTGCCTCAGTCCAGCGTGTGATGACACGTGACAGACATGTGACTAGACACATCATGACCTGAAGGTTCTTGCAATTATACTAAAAACCCTTTTACTTGATAAAAAAAAGTATAAACGATTAATTAGATGACAGAAGGCATGTGGTAGATTTTGTGTACAACAGATTTTTCAGCAAAGGATGACCATGTTGATAATTTAGAGGCCTTAGAATTTTGTGCATCAAATACAATGCTCCGATCTCTAAAAATCAACCAGTATTCCTCCAGGACACGCGTGCAGAGTATGGATTATGACGACTCCAGTGCAAACGATGATGAAGGGCGCGTTTAATTTGTAGAGGAATTGGAGGGTTGCTCAAAAATACATTAGGTAATAAAAGGGGTAGATTAAAGCAGCAGAATAAAGGGGAAAAGATTAGACGGCTAATATACAATAGATGAGATTTTAGAGCACAACAACAGGGAGAATGTAATTAAAGAATCAGGGAGGACTTTGTCTAATCATGTTAATTAAGAAGCATGCAAACTGGGACCTGCAATCGTCATTTAAGCCGGATCTTTATTTGCCCTTCGGGTTTGTGAATGCGGCCAGGGTATGAGGTGCGATCTCTGTTGTGTGGAGATTGTGGCAGACTCACAATTCACTCTACAGGAGATATGCAGCATAAATGCCACATAAACCAGCTAAATATTATATCATCATTCTTCATGAACAGAACTTAAAACACTTGCAAACAACATTGAAACTTTGGGAATTATTAAAACTTAATTATGACCAAAAACAATTTGTTTTATTATTATTATTTGACACCCTTATTGTCTCTTTGAAATGGTCATTATGTCATGATATAACTGATATGACTTGGGAAAAAGAAATTGGGGAAGAAACGTGTTTGAGGAACGTGATTTACTGTCCTTCAATACTTCCCACTATAGACAGACTGAGGAAATCAAAATGATATTCGCTGCAGTAAATTACAGAGGATGTCAGACAGCATGAGAGGATAAAATAAGAACCCAGTATGTGTTTAAATATCACAAACAACACGAGTCTGACAGTATCAGACAGGGAGAGAAGGGAACTAGTCAGGAGGAAACAGCACTGCTACAGAAACACAGAGCGTCTGTGCGCAACCATATGGACAAAATGAAGAACGAAGACATTATAAAAAAGGTCAAAAATCAGCTGTTGATTCAACTCACACATCTCAAACACACTCAAACATGCATTGCTTAATACAGGCAGTACACAAATTATTTTAATAACCAGCAACAAAGCTCTCAACATAATATTTTTCGACAGGAAATGAAAGAAAAATATTACTATGCATTTCAACTTAACCATTTACTTAAATTATTGATTTATTTGAAAAAAACGAAAAAATTGAGTCCAGTCTCTCTCTCTCTCTCTCGTTGGGTTCAAGAGCACAAGCTGCGCATGGAGGTGAGCCCGACTATCTCTATCAACTCAATCTCTATCTCTCGACCTCCCGCACAAGCTCAGGCTCCTTCCCCGCCAGCGAGATGACATTCCATGTCCCAAGAGCCAGATTCCGTGTCTGGGGATTGGGTCGCCGAGGCCCCCGCCTTCGACTGGCGCCCAATCCACATTGCACCGGCCCCTTATGGTTCCTCCTGCAGTGGGCCCATGGGAGGTCGGCTCCACGTCGCTTATTCGGGAAAGACCCGGCCACCAGATGCTCGCATTCGAGCCCCAACCCCAGGTCTGGCTCCAGGGTGGGGCACCGGCTGCGCCATACCGGGCGACATAACGGTCCTTGATATTATATCCATAAGGGGTTTTGAACTGCTTTGTCTGGCCCATCACCTAGGACCTGTTTGCCTTGGGAGACCCTACCAGGAGCATATAGCCCCCGACAACATAGCTCCTAGGATCATTCGGGCACTCAAACCCCTCCACCATGATAAGGTGGCAGTTCGCTGGAGGAGCAACCCTCTTCAGGTTGGTGGAGATCTCCTGCCTCAAGTGGAGGAGTTCAAGTATCTCGGGGTCTTGCTCACGAGTGAGGGAAGGAAGGAGCGTGAGGTTGACAGACGGATCGGTGCAGCTTCTGCAGTAATGCGGTCGATGTACCGGTCTGTCGTGGTGAAGAAGGAGCTGAGCTGCAAGGCGAAGCTCTCGATTTACCGGTCAATCTACGTTCCTAATCTCACCTATGGTCATGACCGAAAGAATGAGATCCCGGATACAGGCGGCCGAAATGAGCTTTCTCCGCAGGGTGGCAGGGCGCTCCCTTAAAGATAGGGTGAGGAGCTCAGTCGCTCGGGAGGAGCTCAAAGTAGATCCGTTGCTCCTTCACATCGAGAGGAGTCAGCTGAGGTGGTTCGGGCATCTGTTTCGGATGCCTCCTGGACACCTCCCTAGGGAGGTGTTCCAGGCGTGTCCCACCGGGAGAAGGCACCGGGGAAGACCTAGGACACGCTGGAGAGACTATGTCTCTCGGCTGGCCTGGGAACGCCTCGGTGTCCCCCCGGAAGAGCTGGAGGAAGTGTCTGGGGAGAGGGAAGTCTGGGCATCTCTGCTTAGACTGCTGCCCCCGCGACCCGGCCCCGGATAAGCAGTAGAAGATGGATAAAAAATTGAGAGTAAGATTTATCCATTTATTTTGAGCTAAAATTTGTATTTCTTTCTGAACACCAAAGATACCACTGACCTAGAATCAACAATAGATCAATTCTGTAAATACCGGTGAGCTGGTTATCGGTTGCTCGAAAATTTATATTAAAAAAAATTCACGCATTTTACTGCTTTGAATCAGTCTGATGAACCCTTGTCTGATTGTACTCAATGAACAGTTACTGAAGCAACATAAAACAAAACTTGGTAGAGAACACAATAAGCCACAAAAAGAATTCAAGATTACAGGAAAACAAGACCACATGCCATGTTATTACTGATTTTGGCAGTTTACAGTACTTGACCTCAAAATATGACATGAGTAAATGGTCGGCCTTTTTAACAGCAGCTGCTGTGCATTGTTTACCGCTCAATTATGCCGTTTGTGTCTCCGTCTGGTGATATTTTAATGACCATCATATAAGCAGTGGCTCTAGTGCCCACACACTGATCAGCAGAGAGCCCTACAAATCAACAGCCAAAACTTCTTGACTCTCTACAGCCACCAACGACGTAAATCAAATCATCTCAACTGCACGGAACATTGAGTGGAGACTGATTGCAATTGCAGGAGCTCTGTAGATACAGAGGAGGAAATGTGAAGGAGAGTGCTGAGGTGGATGTAATTAGTCATGCTTCATTTTTTTAAACATTGGCTGTTTCTCAATTCGAAGAACAGACTTGAGTTCTTGTGGAGACCGGTCTTGAAAGAACTTGAAGAGATGCAAGGACACAACACATCTTTGTGAGATTGAGATGTGTTGTGATTTTGTTGCTCAACTGACCAGCACATTATAATTAGTGCCCAATGCACAAATACAACATAAGACCACAAACAAATGTGATTAAAACTTTATTTAATTATTTCATATTATTATGGAGACATTTTTTCATATCATTTTATCTTTTTATTTCACCATGTGTATTTGTGAAAATGAGTTTGTATATTTAATATTTCCTATGCTTTGTCAATGTCAACGGTAGGCCTTTTCCAGGGGAGTATCCCAGAAAGCAGGTTATGTGACATACCCAGGTATGTTTAAGAGTAGAACTTTCAGTTCCAAAAACATAGGTAACTTTCAGGGTATGCAAGTAGACAAAGCAACTTACTCTCTGAACAGGTTGTGCTTGAGGGTTAGTTTTCTTAAGAAGTATTCAGATGCGTGTTATTTAATTAATATAGATTTATTAAGGTAACTACATTTCTGAATTTGTTACATAGTAACTGTTATTAATATCTATATATATGCTATATGTATATAAAGCACTATTATAATGTTTAAACGCTTATTAAATTTATATATAATACTTTTTTTTCATTATTTCACCAAACCATTTGAATTGTTGATCCCCCATCATTGCCATTGAATTATCAAAGAGGCATCATGAGGTCAGACAAATAAACAGAACACGTACAATAAAATATTAATATAAAATAACTTTACAAAAGAAAATCATACAATGTCTTTAGTCAAACCCATCATTCATCATCTTTTCTCAACGCCAAGTTTCATTCACATTCTTATTACCAGTTACAACAACCTTTTTTATAAGAATAGTACATTTTAACTTTACAGTTACCTTTTACAACAACCTTTTACACGTAAGGGTATCTTTCATTCAATCATCAGCATGTCTTGCAGCCTCCATTCTCTTGCGTACTTATAGGCTTGCGCACTGCTCGCTTTCAAGTCCCATCCCCGTCCAAGGTTCTCTTAATCAATTTAATTCATGTGACTGCATTTTTTTTCACCAATCTTTTCTAATTAATTTAACATGCCATGGCATGCTCTAGATTGGAGGTATGCTTGGGATCATCATCTGTTGAAGGTCCAACGTCTCCCACCCACCATTGTGACATTGTTGTCCTGCCACTCCTCCACATGTCCTCCAATATCTCCTGGTACAGAAGAGACCTCTGCAACATCTTGTGCACCTGAAAGTACTTGCAGTGACAAGCAGACACAAACACCCCCCAAACCCCCACAACCCCAGCAATGCAGGGCAAGCATAGGCCTTGGTGTTCTTTTCTTTCATCATAGCGTTCTTTTCCCTCCAAACAAAGCCTTTTCCCTCCCAGGCCCACAAACTCTAATTTTTCATTCAGTCAGTCCAAAGCCTACTATCCCAAAACTTCTGTGGTTCCACCCAACACACACTAGTCGACCTGCAGTCGACTCTTCTTATTTTTTGGCACACTGCAGGGGGAGTTCCTTGGAAGAGGGAGGAGGGAAAGGCCATTTGCTGCGCCGTATGAATGAGCCAGAGAGAACACATTACCTACATAACAAAAAATCTTTTCTTTTTTCCTCATCAGGTCACACGGGACTTTTTCTCCTTCACTTCTTTCACACGGGCGCACAGCAGTCGAAGTCAGGTCTCAGTTCTGCAGCCAATCAAGTCAACATCTTTCGTTTTTGCCCTTTGCCTTGAGCGAATGCCCGAATTTTGGCTTTCTGAATTATCTTGTATGTTGTTTCTCTCTACATCAATATCTTCTGCCCATTGGCCTTCCTGTGAAGAGTAAATCCCCCTCTTTCTTCTCTTGTCTCCCTGACCTTTCTCTTGACTTCCCCATGTTCAAACTAATGTTTGTACCAGTATGAAGGAAGCTGAGTATCCTGAGTTTTTTTAAGCTGCCTGGTTGCCTAATTATTGGCTTTTATGCTTGCTGCATGCTGCCAGTGCTTTTCAATACCTGATTTCAATACCTGACCACTTGATTCTTCTTCAGTTCTTCAGAGTGGTAGTCTTTAAGGGTTTGTGTGTTTCAATAATTTCAATGAAGAAGAAACAACAAACTATTTTATTACAAAATTACAAAAAATTCATTTTTCATTTTAGTGCTGCTTGCTTAAGAAGAAGTCCTTGTATTTTTTCATTCTGATTCAATTTACAAATGTACTCTAAATTCTAAAAACATTACAGCATTGGGGGGTTGAATAATTTTTGAACACAACTGTATATGTAATTATTTTATTGTAATCTCACACATGGATCTGCTTTTTTCCTTTTTATAACAGGATGTTTTCTATCATTTTTTATAATAAATACATATGTGATATCTTATTAAATATTTAGCATCAAACAAACAATACAAGACTTATTATCAGTGAATGAAGATTACTTATTCAATAACAAGATTGAAAAAATGATTACACAACCACCAAATAGGTGGCGATGTGCACTAAGTTATGTAAACCGCTATAAAACAAAAGAAGAAGAAAGGATGTGGAATGGAGTGCTTTTTCTCAGCGTCTGTTTCCATGGTGAATCATCGATTCGTTGCTCGGTTATGAATGTCTCGTGAGTTAACCGGGAACATACTCTGGGTTGGCTGATGCGTTTTTGGAACCAGCATACCTCGAGTAAGCAAGGTTTGGGTTAATCAACCGAGAGTTCGGGGTATATGTGACGGTAAGTTAACCTTCCTCTCTGGAATCACCCCCTGGTCTCATCAAATTATGCAAAATCACAGATTTGCAAGCTTGCAGCGAGAATCTCTTAAGCGAAAACGATACGTTTAAAGCGTAAAAGCTTCCGTAAGTTGACCGCCCACAGCGTTTTCTGGAATTTCTAACGGTTCTATTCTCTCAAGTCTGAATTCGATGCATCCTTGATATCTTGAAGAACACATCCAGGTACCGTCATGCATCCCAAGTATTTGCTTTCTTGAGTATCGGAACTGAACTTAGACGGTGGATGTTGATGTAGTGTGAGAAAACAAGGACGCAAGATCGCATAACGCATATTGAGAAACAACTATTATCTTCTCACAACTGTTCATCCTATCCTCATCCCTCTATCATGGAATCTTTTAAAGAAACAGCGCACAGATAAAACTTTAACCCATTTTTATTTGTGTGCTGTCTCTTTAAAAGAGTTCGGAACATCTGAATTAAATGGAGATGACTAACAACGAAAATCATGAGGTTGTGTAAACATCACTTCTTGAATTTAAAAAAGCAATGTTTTTGTTTTCCAGGAAAACAAAATTATTGATTCAACATTGAATATTGATGACGATTTCTTTTTTGCAAAGAAATCTTTGTCCAATAAAATCCCATCTAGAATGAAAATGTCCCTTAGCCTACCACCAGCCATGATATTGAAAATTATTTGCTGGGTTGTTTAGCTCATGTCTTCATTTCCTTTGCCAACCACCAATTGGTTGCAAAATAAGTGGCTGGAGTGATCAATTTTGATCCACATAGGTTATCATCCGATATTAGAGATCAGTATTGGCTGATATTGGACAGATTTACAATTGCATTAAAATATTTCATTTCATTTATATCATTTCATACCACTGCTAAATGTAATCTTTAGCAAATCTCAATTTTTATCTATTTGTCACCATGTACTTGTAACGCCAAAATTCTCTTAATTTTTTGGAAAATTCATTAGACAAAATAGGGCAGAAACCATTTATTGGTTACTGGCCAACATAAAAACATTTAAATCAATCAAGTAAAAATTATTTTTTTCAGATCCTCAGAGAGTTCTTTGCCATGAGGTGCCATGTTGAACTTCCTGTGAACAGTATGAGAGAGTGAGAGTGATTACACCAAATTTAACATGCCTGCTCTCCATTCACACCTGAGACCTTGTAACACTAACATGTCCCATGACACCGGGGCTAAGTGGGCCTATTTGGACTTTTTCATTTAGAGGTGCTACTCACTTTTGTGGCCAGCGGTTTAGACATTAATGGCTGTGATGAGTTATTTTGAGGAGACAGCAAATTTACACGGTTATACACGCTATATTTCTTCAGTGTTGTCACATGAAATGTATAATAAATATATAATAAAATATTTACAAAAATGTGAGGGGTGTACTCACTGTGAGTTACTGTAAGGTATCAGCTACATTTTAATATTATTTCCTACTTTTGTCCATGATTCATCATGAAAAAGGAAAGAAAACCGTGCTTGTCAAACATTTTATGCAATGAAATAAAGTTGGTGTAGAATTGAATTTAAAACAATTTTCACTCTAGAAAGTAAAATTGCTAGGGAAACTATGCTAGTAAAAATTGCTCAGAAATTAAACACATTGGATTAAACAAGAAATAATAG
Source organism: Opsariichthys bidens (assembly GCA_037194245.1). Classification (NCBI taxonomy): domain Eukaryota; kingdom Metazoa; phylum Chordata; class Actinopteri; order Cypriniformes; family Xenocyprididae; genus Opsariichthys; species Opsariichthys bidens. Next base: position 13,679,280 of record CM074302.1, read on the forward strand.
AATGACTGAAACAGTATTTTCTTGAAAGACATCATTTTAAGCTCCAGGGACTGCATATTTGACCAGCTGTTGATTATCAAATACAATGACTTAGACTCATATCTTTATAAAAAAAAGAAAAGGAATTGAAACCAATTTCTTATTAGAAACATCCTACATGCCCAATGACCTGAGAAGAAAAAAAGAATTTCCTCCAAACAACAGAAAAACAAACAAAAAAAAATCTTATCACCGGAACACAAATTATGTGCTTATTCTGAGAATAAATAATTCATAAACAGGATTTGATTATCTCCAAAAGTGCCGCTTGTCTTGGCTGGGAAAGGTGCTATTTACGGAAGCTAACCTTCGGCCGCCGGGCAGAGGAATCAGTCTCAGGTGGGCTCTGTGTTTGAGATAAGCTGTTTTGCCCATCTCTATTATTCAAAGCCTGCTGCTGCCAGTGGCTCTTCCATAATCACGGAGCATTTTCTTCGCCAGCAAAACAGTTGCTTGAGTCGAGACTGGTGGGTCATTCAGAGGGTCAACAAGAGGAGTGATTGTGGCCATCGGATGACCTTATCTGGCAGTAACTTCAGTACTTGCTCATCATGGCATGTTTTGCACAACATGTAATCGTTCCATCAGTATAAAGCTAGATGATTACCACTAACTATTGCAGAGAAAAAGGCAGGCTTGGATTTTGCCACTGAAAAACATGATTAATCATGATCGAGTGCAGCAAAAATGCTGTGAAGGTGCATAACACACAAAAGAGACACACGAGAACCAATGACGTACGCGAGCATGACGGAAAAATGAAAGCTTTGACAGAGGATATAAACTGAGTTCGATTTTTTTTACTTTAAACGTATGGAAACAAGCAACATATCTCCTTTTTCCACAAAAAATAAATAAATAAATAAAGTGATTCAATTTGGAAAGACATGAGGGTAAGAAAACAATGGAATAACTTGTTTTAGGGTGTTTTTACTTTCCCAGTAAATCTGGGTTCTGCAAATTTAGAGAGACTGCAACTGGATTCATAGTCATTGTGATTTTCCAAAGACAAACCGAAAAGCCGGCAGTGTCTCAGTGTACATCATTTGTTATTCTCAAAGAAAATGTGCTATTCACTTCTTTCATTCAATGTGAAAAACGTGCTTCATGGAGGAGGAAAAAAGATTTAAAAATCAAACTTTAAAGAAAAAAAACGACATTTCTCCATCATAAAGCAACCAACGCACAGAGTTCAGATACGGAGTGTTTCCATGGCATCAAATCCTGACACAGCGACCATTTCCTGCCAATTTTAAACTCCGAATGGGAGAGTGGAGCTACTCAAAGTACACTTATTAGAACACTGTGGTCTGACAAACTTTAAATAGCTCCCAAGTGAAACTAATGGCAATTAAGGTAAATGTATGTGCTTTCTCCGAGTTGAAACTCTTTGTTGAAAGTGGTTCAAGAAAAGAGAATTATTTTTACGAGGGGCTGCTGAAGAGGTAATGTAATTATGGTAAAGACAAGACTAAACTGTATAGAGTAGGATGTTGCACACAAATGCTGTCCCCATTACACAATATATACATAACAGAACAAAAGAGCTTTGCTAATGGTGGAAAGAGTTGCTGTCGCTCAGCCTTTCATTTCCATACTAATGAACAGATATATTACACATTTGTACAACAGGATGTGCTGGTCAGCCAATTTAAATGATTTATAGATCATCTTTATGCCTTTAAATCAAGGCCAAGACACTCTACCCACACCCAAAAAAAGTTAGGGTCCTAGGGCATTTCGGTTGTGGTGAGAAAGCAATCCAAACAAGACGCACTGACGAACCAAGCTGTTCCATAATTCATAATGGGAAATGTGTAACGTAAAAAGAAGCAAAGTCTGATCCTCTGGGTGGGTGAACTCATTATTTGTCGCTGTTGAAAACCAAAAAGTGCCTCTTCATGCTAAAATAGGTGTATGCTCTGACCAATGAGATGACAGCTTTACTCACATGTGACTTGCATAAATATATTTTTGTACACTTTTAAATGTTTCTGTGGGAAAGCAAACCGAACAATTTAAGTCTCTGTTTTGGAACAAAGCAAACTGATTTTTTTTGTGTACTTTTTTACAGTTATGGTTAAAAACTCTCTCTCTGCTTCCCTACACTAATATTTTAAGTGATTCATTGGCCAAAAAAAAAGAGACAAAATAAAAGTAAGTTACATATTAATTTGACTCATAGCATTTATTTTATTGATATAAAGATTATATCTTTACCAATAATTCTGCTGACTATGATGATTGTGATGATATGAGACACAAAGTCATGGACAGATTACTGGATAACTGTAGGCAAATACAAGCGAATTCTCAACAATAAGTGAAAGAGATCCCAATAAAAATAAAAAAACCTGCTGCAGACTAAACGGAGTATGTTGAACACATCTGATGCAAAAAACCAAGTTCTTCCTAAAAAGAAATAACAACTACAAAATAAATCATGGGTTTGTCATCAAGAAAACAATATGTCCAAAAACCTTTACCATTTTCTGATTTAACTGAGATGCTTCAACAAGAAAAAATGACAAAAAAGTGTGTGTGTGGGGGGGGGGGGGGGAAAGGAAAACTCAGCTGAGAAAACCAGGTTCTTCCACTGGATACAGGTCCTCCTGGAGCCAAACAGCCAGTCTGAGACACTCAAATAACTTATTTTTCTCCTCCACTCATCTCATTGTTCACCACTCTAAACTCCTAATGATTACACTTCTGCATTCATTCAGTTGACACAGGCGGTAGATACAATGCTGTGGGCCCTGAGTCACTGCTAATGACTGCTGGAGAGTGGAGAAACTAGATAAAGCAGGACAGGTCTAATATTCCAGTGGAAAATTGGTTACAGTATGAGCCATATGATAAAAGACTAGCGTGCTTTCCTGTCCATTTAGCTCCTCCAGACAAGAGCGGAACGGCCCAGAAAGCAGCTCCTCTCACATGCTGATCTGACAACATCCTGCCGACTACACCAATGTCAGACAGAAGTCTAGGCAGCGGGTGGGGCATTTGTGCTCGGACAGGAAGATGTAAGAGGACGTGACCCCACCTTTTGCTAGATCTCTGCTTCCAGTCATTGCCATGGCAACTGGCAGTGTTATTTGCCGAAGACAGTGGCAGTTTCAGGAGCACAAGGGCCTGCTGGAAATCAGGCACAGCAGTGTGTTGCTAATCAACTCTCACACCACTGAAGCAAGAGGCTTAAAGCTCAATCACAGAGATCTCTTTTGTCGTTAAAGTTCTTAAGGCGTATTATAGGTGCTATAATACAGCATGCTATAATAAAATCCATCATAGGAATTTTGAGAACAAAATTGCAATGTACTTTACAAGCACTGGAGCTGTAATACCTGTACATGTTCCCCGTTACACAGACGTCTTCACTGGTTGACGTTTGGGCAGTTTCCTCAACAACAGCGGCCAGTGGCGGGACGTGATCCGATGCTGTGGCCTTCTGCTTGCTCGTGTGGGGTCTCTCTTCCTCCTCCTCTGCCTCCATCCTCTCCTCTTTCCCTTTTCCATCGCTTTCATTGTCACTCTCTTCCCCGAGGATGTCATCCACCTGCCCAAAAGAGGAGTTCAACACACAATTAAAGGGTTTTTTTCCAATTAAAGGAGCTAGAGAAGTTGACAAATTCAAGGTGCAGTATCTCACAAAAGTGAGTATACCCTTCACACTTCAGCAACCATTTTATGATATGTTCTCAAGGGACAATACTATAGAAATGAAACTTGGATATACTATAGTCGTGGCCTAGTGGTGAGGGAGTCGGGCTTGTAATCTGAAGGTTGCAGGTTCGATTCCCACGCCGGCAGGAATTGAAAGTGGGGATTGTGAATAAACAGCACTCTCTCCACCTTCGATACCATGACTAAAGTGCCCTTGAGCAAGACACCAAACCCCTAATTGCTCCCCTTGTAAGTCACTTTGGATAAAAGCGTCTGCTAAATGATGAAAAATGTAGTCAATGTGCTGCTTGTATAGCAGTATAGATTTACAGTCTTTAAAACTGTGTCCAAAGTCTCAATATTTTGTGTGAGCACCATTGCCATCTAGCACTGCCTTAATCCTCCTGGGCATGGAGTTCACCAGAGCTACACGGGTTGTTACTGGGATCCTTTTCCATTAATCCGTAATGACATCACAGAGCTGCTGGATGTTAGACACATGGCGCTTTTCCACCTTCCGCTTCAAGATGCCCCACAGGTCGGGGTTGAGGTTTGACATACTTGGCCACTCAATCACCTTCACCTTCCTCAGCAAAGGAGTTGTTATCTTGGCAGTTTGTTTGGGGTTTTTTAATGTTCGGCCCAGTTTCTGAAGAGAGGGCATCATGTTTTGCTTCAGAATGTCATAGAACATGTCACAGGAATCCATGTTTCCCTCAATGAAGCGCAGCTCCCCAGTACCAGCAGCACTCTTGCAGCCCCAGACCACGATGCTACCACCACTATGCTTGACTGTAGGCAAGACACAATTTTCTTTGTAATCTTCACCAGGGCGTCATCACACATGCTGAACAAGTTTATCGTAGTCTCATCAGACCACAGGACATGTTTCCAGTTATTCATGCTAAAGACAACCTGTCCAAGAGCAAACTGTTTGCGGGTTTCTTGTGAGCCAGCTTCAGAAGAGGCTTCCTTCTGGGACGACGGCCATGCAAACAGACTTGTTGCAGTGTACAACGTATCTCTGAGCACTGACAAGCTGACCTTCCACTTCTGCAACCTCTAAAGCAATGATGGTAGCACTCATGCATCAGTTTTTTTGAAGCCAACTGCACTTGATGCACAGCCAGAGGATTCAACTTCTTTGATCGATCCTTGCAAGGCCTGTTCTGAGTGAATCAGTCTCGGAAAACCTCTGTATGACCCTGGCCACTGTACTGTAACTCTGTTCCAGGGTGTTACTGATCTTTTTAGGCCATATTTGTGGAGAGCAACAATTCTAATTCTCAAATCCTCAGAGAGTTCTATGCCATGAGGTGCCATGTTGAACATCCAGAGGTCAGTATGAGAGATTTGTACTCAAAGCAACAAATTTTAACTAGGTAGGGGCCGAGTTGCTTTCCTAAGTGGAGGAGGTCTTGTTCAAGAGAGGGCAAGTGACACTGATATGCAGTATGTGCGAGATGAAGAGGGCGATACACAAATTTGTATAGTCCTGTCAAGCAGACAAAAACATGAACATGATGAATAGAACATGAATAGACTGTTATCACTTAGGTTTTACTCACTTTTGTTGTCAAATTAGCTGACAACAGTAAATCTATACTGCTATACAAGCAGCACATTGACTACTCTAAAATATATCCACGGTTCATTTCTATAGTATTGTCCCTTGAGAAGATATACTAAAAATAGTTGCTGAAATGTGAGGGGTGTACTCACTTTTGTGAGATACTGTATATTCTCATAATTTTAGAACTGTAGTTCCAAATGAAGGTGAAATAAATAAAAAAAATCACATGTAAATTTAATTACTACTCCAGGGAAATGGAGTTTAGTTTAATCATTTAATTAAAAAAAAAAAAAACACTATACTTAACAGGTCAAAAATGACAGCGAACAGCCACGGTTTAACCACTTTTGAACAGCTTAAGAGGGTTAGCCTTAAACTTTTACCCTTAGTTTCTGAACATCAAAAAGCTGTTTCACGAGTTAATGTATATATGAGAAAGTTTAGCAACTTAGTTTGGTATTTTTGAACTGAGGTTTGAGCAATGAAGGATACGATGTGTGTTCATAATACATTTAATTGTTCCAAAAACTTCAAGTTGTCATGATATGACCCCTTTTACATATATGAATGTTAGCACTCAAGTGTTTAGGCTTGGTTTATGCTTTCACCGATATGTGTTAGTGCTTCCATAAAGGCAGACCGGGGGCTCAGATCACCCCAATTATTCTTAGCAAGAGTTGTTAGACAGGCACTGGCAAAAATGATCGGCAACTTCACATACGACTGATCTCTCTGCTAGCCCAGTGTAATTGCTCTCTCCTTCTCTTGGGAATAGCAATCACACACACCATTTTCCCCCTTTCCGTTTATTATTACTACATTGAATGAAGCATCTGAAAAAGCCTGCAGAAATATGCCAAAGCCAAGCACACAGGTTATAAATGAGTTCAAGGAAGGGTGCTTAAAAAATAGACCCACAGAACTTTTTCCAGTTTAATCTGACAGATAAGCATAATGAGGGGGAAACATTTAATTAAAAGTAGACTGTTTGTGAGGAGTGTTATCTAGAAGCATCGTTGTAGATGGAACAATCCCCAGGCACCCATGGGATGCAATTATGAATGTCATCATACCCAATCTAAAAAGTGAATTAAAGTCATACTTTACAGCAAGTTCGAACACTGAAGGAGTCATTAACTCTGCCTTTACCATCAGACGAAAGGTCAAGGGTAGGATTATTGCACTGCTCTCTAATACTTTATATGATCAATTCTAATAACTAATAAGATATAGAAATTACAGCTATAGGGCATTAAAGGGAAATAGAAACTATCCCATAGTTTACGCACCCTCAAGCCAGGCGAACTAGGTTTGTCAGGCGAACACAATCGGAAATATATTTATAATTATAAAACAGAACAAAAACAACTTATACATGTTTGGAACAACTTGAGGATGAGGATGAGTAAATGACGTTTAAACACTGCCCCCACTCTGTTTGCATGGCTGGTATTTGATGATAACCCTGATATTTATAAACTGAAATATTTCTATTGTGTCATTGCTATACATATTCTAATATTGTAAATATTCTAGCACAATTAACTATCTGGTTGACACTCTAATATAATAGATGCTGGTACTGCACCTTAATGCTGGTTCTCACCCATTATAAACAGGGAAAAAAGACGACGAAGACACGGTGTGCATAGCTACTACTGCCAGCTACCATGTAATAAATCGTGACAGCCCTACTTCTCGCTAATAACTAATACACAAATCAATCACAGTCCACATTCACTACAAACAAGATTAGCATCCAAATAAATCAAAAGCCAGTGACCAAATAGAACCATATAATAGATTAGCACCTGTAAAGTGACCTATTGCTGCTGTAATACGCAGGCATAAATAAATAAGGGAGGAAATTGATGAGGGCAAACAGATGGAGCAAAGAGAGAGCCAATTTCCCAAAAGCATTGTCACACAGATTCACAATCATTAGATTGATAACACCGAACTTTGCCGGCTTCACCATGGCATGAAATGTGGTATAAATGCACAGCAGTTCTCTCCGGTTTCTCATTATTGAGGTCTAGTCTGACAGCAGATTTGTGCCAACACATATAGACTTAAACATACAACCTGCATTAGTCATAAAAAAGCAAATGTTACATGGAAGATTTGAATTTGAACACTGACTCTAGGGTTGACAGGCTGCCATTACCAGCGCATATTTAGGTAAGGCACCCACATAATTTGGGGGCATTTTATTAAAATGTTTCATCACTGTATACACAATTACACAACGATGCATGACTCTATAAAGATTACGGTCATAGCCATTCATAAAACCTCATTATACAAATGCAAATAATCTTTCAAATGCATTTGCTACCACTTTCGATTTATTGCAACATTATGACTTAGCCGGCTCCGGCAAGCCATGGTCTACATAAATAGGAGTAAAATAATAAATTGTGAAAATAGACCGAAGGTGAGAACATCTATTATGACAGAAATCGTCTCAGGGTGGTAGTTGCTTCAACCTTTGGGTCAGTCAGCCAAACAGCAGACATTTATCAGTCAAAGTCTCTGGGAATCAGTATTACGGGTCCTTGCTAGGAAGCCTTATATTTTGGCAAAGTATGAAATCAGTTTGTGTGGGGCACAAAACAATATTTGTCAGCGTCATTCACAAGTTAATAAAAGCAGAGACACGTCCAAGTCAATGAAATCTCCCCAACTCGCTGACAGGCAGAGAGATATTGGGAAAGTGGTGGTGGCTGATCGCCAAGAGGGCAGTTTTGACATTTCAAAATTTACTTTCAGACACTAGACTTTGACAAGAGTGCAATCAAACATGGATCTGTAAAGTTAAAAACCTCACTTATATTACATTTCTTCTCCACCTTGAGTTTGGTCATTGATAAAATTTCTCACAGTGACAGAACAGAAATGATAATCTTGTTCTTGGGATAGAAAAGCACACTATAAAGATAAGCTCACATTAATACCATCAATATGTCATAAATGTAGCGGGAAAGGTTATTAATTACTAAAATTAGACTCGAGCCAGTTTATAAGTTGATTGGCTTGCAAAAAAAAATTCTATGATTCTCTGTGATAAAGCTCTTCATAATGTCGCAAAAGTTCTAAATGTCTGGCTTTGTTAGCAAGTAAAAAAAAAAAAAGAGAGAGAAAAAATTGGCACAGTCGGAAATGTAATTTCGTTCTAACAAAAATCACAATCACAATTACAAATAACTCCATAATTACAACATCTGTGTTTGTAAGCATGAACTTCCCAGAAGGATGTCAATATCTTTTAAGTACATTAATGTGAAGTCAAAGGAACAGGAAGCTCTCCAGCACACTGTGGGTTCCTCTCCCTCATTCTCAGCTCAGCAAGGAGTCATGCACTGATATATTAAAAAAAGTAATTCAATTACATGTCTCATCACTCTTGCTGGGTAAATGCATTACATGCTGTCTGAAGTTTAAGGCAGCTGCTTAAGACGGCCACCAGAATCACTACAGCTCCATGGCTGGAGAAAAGTTGATATGGTGGAAGCTTGCTGCTGTGCTCTGAACCGACGTCACGGTTAAAGGTTCTGCCCAGATATGACCAAGGCAAAGCATTGTGGTAAAATGAAGCAAAAATAAGATATAGCCCAGCAATCAGCACATTTCGCTCCATGTCAAGCTGAAACTTTCAATGCTTGTTTGGGAGGTTTGTGGCCGAGTGTGATGTGGTGAGGATGAGCGTGAGGACCTCCAAGTTTGAATCCATGGTTCTCATCTGGAAAAGGATGGACTGCTCACCTCAGGTAAGGACCGAGTTGGTTTCCTAAGTGGAGGAGGTCTTGTTCAAGAGTGAGGGCAAGAGACATTGATATGCGGATCAGTGCAACTGTGGCAGTATGTACAAGATGAAGAGGGCGAAAAGAGTGATAGCAAAGATCTCAATTTTCCATTTAATATATGTTCTGACACTCACTTGTTGTCATAAACCTGGGCAGTGACTGTAAGAACAAGATTGCAGATACAAGCCTCACCACAGGGTGTCTGGACTAAAACACAAGTGGCAAAGTTTGCACAGGTGAGAGGGACTTGGAGAAGACGGTTTGCTGATTCTCTGTGTCAAAAGAAGCTAGTTTAGTGGTTCAGGCATCTGGGGGGAATGCCTTCTGGATGGCTTTTGTTGGAGGCGTTCAAGGCCTGGGTAGAGACCCCAAGGCAGACCAAGGATGCACGGGAGAGATTACATTTCCAGACCGTCTATCACAGAGAATCTCTTGGTATCCCCAATTAGGACCTGGAGGAAGATGCAAGGGAAAGAATATGTGGGCAGGCCTACATAGCCCCAGATAAGCAGCAGAAGACTGAATGAATGCAGAGCTGTGGCGTTTGTTGAGGGCTGGGGTAATTTTTCCTTCCCGTCACCTAGATTTAATACTTGTGATTATAAATATACCACAACACGTGACACACAGGCTCCATGTCTGTCGACATTTCGAATGAGGGGTTTTGAATTAGTATGAGCATATAACGCTAGCTAATAAGTGTGTAAATATGTTTTTGTACAACATCAACCTTATAACTCTTGTAGTCCAGTCTTAAAAAAAAGGTCTGGATAAGATTCAGAAGGGTGTCTGGCGAGAGAGCACAACTTCAAATATCCTAAACTAGAGTGGAAGACTTGTGCATGACTACCCTCACTTCCATATGCACATATCTTGCAGAAAACAAATTAGTGAATAAATTTCTTTGCCGGGTGCATGAGGGCATAACGGCTTAAAATGAATGCGGTGCAAAGCGTCAAGTAGGGGGCCATGCAGATTTGCCTGCCAAATCCTTGTGTCCAAATAAAAGCCACCCCCAATAATATGGAATGGAACTTTTCGTAATATGGCATCTGTCTGGGTGAAAACATGAAGGCCAACTGGGAGAGCTTCACAAAATGCCGCTGGAGAGGAAAAAGCATTTGGATGCATTACATTATTCATAACCTATAAGGTAAAAGATATTGCATGAATTCAGTGATGCTATGTAAAGTTCCCAACACCAAATGTTAAAAGAACCTCAAGGCTGCAGTTGAGCCGCAGACTTACTGTACAGCCCATCACCTCAACAATGAATTATTCATTATAGCTCCAGTGAAATATACAGCACAGATTTTGTAATATTTCAGAAGGTTCCCTTAACTCCACACAGCAGTTTTTCACTGTAAAAGTGAAACACCCAGATCTTGAAAGAAGTCTCAGGAGGGAGAATATGATGGAGCTTCTGCTACATCAAGATCTATGAACTGTAATATGAGGCGTCTATGCATCATTTATTTTAACACAACCAATCTGAGATAATGAAGATAATCTGCCCCCTAAAGACTAAATCCAAAGAACAATAAATCAGCGGGGGAAAAAACCTTCAAATGAGAAAATCAATTTAAAGTACCCATCCAAAAATTGCTTTGATGATTAGCACGGTCGACTAGATTAATCGATTATCAAAATAATAGTTAGTTCATGCATATATAAAATATACATTACAATTCTGTTGCTTTCACAACTTTTACATTTTGAATGCACTATAAAATCCTTTTTGAAACGGTTACTGAAGAAATAACCAACAGGTGCATGGTTTTCCCTGCTTCAGCACTCGGCACATCCACAAAAACATATTTATTGCATTATTGCCAACAGAAAAGCGCAGAGAAGGTCATATATTATTTCATCACTGTTTGCCGCGTGAAAGAACACTCACGACAAGACAAGGTCGACAAAAAGTACACTACACTTACTGACAGCACAAACAAGCTTGGTACCCAATTCAGTGTCCTGGAATCAGAAATATATGAGGCAGTTCAGGTGAAGTTTGGAAGTGTGAAGAAATAGAGGATGTTATATAAATCTTCTGGGCATAGTGTTTGTTTATCTGGAGCAATTTGCTGGAGAGAAAAGACTAAGATAGTGAGCCTGGACTCACAGTCAAGGTTACAAATTCTCTTTTGTTTGAACAAAGGTCTTACTTTACACTGAACTGAACAATAGTGGAAAACTATTGAGCCAAGCCAAGTGTATTGGGGGCGATTTAAGCCGCACATGGCAACAGTGAAGCCTCAGCAATAGAGGAAAACAACACTGTCTTTTTTTTTTGTGTACGTTCAGCACTCCATGTGAAATATTTTAGGGCTTATATTTCACAATAAAATCTTCAGAAAAATCATTCTCTTTGAAGCCACAAGCTCAAGCTGTGTCTTCTGCGTATGCTAAGAGCATCTGTGGGATAAATAAAGCGCTTCAGTATGCCCTACAGAGCCTAAAGACCTTTAGATCTTCGGCAAGACCTGAAGCAGCACTGCAAACATTCATGCCATCAGGTTTTTGATTCTGGTCACGTTTCTATTAAAAGCCTAACAGCTTTGTCCACAGTAGCGATGGGTATCATTTGAATTTTATTGATAGCAATAGCGCTTATTGTTACCGGTTCTGATTAATACTGATATTGATTCTACTCTATAATTTGGTGCAAAAAGACAATGTGAAAAGAGAGAGAGAGAGAGATCCTCAGCATACCACAGGACAACATATTTGAATAGCACGTGCATAGGAGCACAACAGAACGTAAGAGAATTCTGGCGTCTCTAGTAATTTTGATTTAAGAAAATCAACATTGACTTTCTCAAGGAGCAAGTCATGAACAAATCAACAGGCTAAAGAACACTTACACAAGCAAGTTTGGTTAAAAAGGCCTATGGTTTAAAAATGCCATAGCAAAAACAACTAGCCTAATGTAAATTTCAAGCATTATTAAAGACAATTAAAAAGGACAACAAAAACAAAAACAGTGCTAGAGTCGTTTATATTGATAACGGTTTATATTGTCATTGAAATGCACAAAAAGGAATCCATAAGAGGAATCAATTTTAATTTTATAACAAATATCCAATTCCTGACCTCAAGTATTCGATTCCCAACCCTAACTAGTAACTAAAGACTTATTTTATAATGAATGTTACCATCGCCTTGGAGCTGGGAGAGACAGTAAATCCAGCGCATTGGTTGAGGTAGATGGCTATTTTGTTTGTAAATGATTCATTATATTACTAGTGTTACCTCCTTTGTTGATAAATGACAAGCAGCAGCTTCTAATTCATCATTAACCCAGAAATATACGGAGATACAACAACACAAGTATCGACAACCGTTTATCCTGAAGCTTATCTGTACTCCGGTATTGACCCAATTACATACCAATCCGAAAAAAAAAAAATGTTTCTTGGTACCATTCCCTAATCTACAGAATAATAATAAGAACATGAGTATGACTAACAGAATTTAGCAAATGGATCACAATTCAGTGTTTCTCTTTAAGACCTGCACACATAAAATTAACATTGTATATATGGTTTTGTTATGCATGGACATACAATGACAAAAATCATGTATCTCAGATTCCTTCACTTACTGTCATAATCAACAGTAGGTCATGAGAAACGCTTTGCATAAATGTGTGGAACTGATTGCATACTGCTCTGAAAGAGCGAATATGCAACAGCACCACGTTTTTACTTTAAAACATGTAGTACTCCCATTTAATTAAACCACATTTAGGCATGATTTCACAGAAAGGGATTAGATTAAGCCATGATTAAGTTAAATTAGAACATTAAAAATATGTATTATCTATTATATACAATGTAAAGTCTTACCATTATTATTATTATTCATCATTCATATTATAATGGGATTTATGTACAGGTTTAGGGGCAAGATTAAATAGGTTATTTTTTTCTAGTTACTTTGATCTTCTTAAATTCACCAGATAAACTGACAACCTTACAACCTCAGTGGATAACTGATATAACACCAGACAGCATGAAGATTGTTCAAAATTCCTCCTTGGGGGATTGAAAGAACCTGGGGGTGAATAAATTCCACAATTTTCTCATTTTGAGAAGAATGTTGTAACAGGGACCAGTGACCCTGAATTTCAGTTCTGAACAAATCCAGATCAGAAGACTGAGACCAAAGTGTCTGCTCCCTTTCTTTTTCTCAGCATTAATAGCGGAGAAATGTAAAGAGCTGAGAGATGGGAGAAGATGGGAAACACTTTTTCTCCATGTTGTTTAAAATAACTTGAGGATAATTTCATTCCTGTCTGAAAAGAAGGCTTTTCAATTAGAAACACCAGAGCTTTGGCTTGATTAGAGATGATGCCATTGATGAAGATGACGATGATGGTTACCAAGGCACATATTGACCTCAGTGACAATGTGCCGTGGTCCACAGACCACATTTCTGACCGATGCGGTTTGAGACATCCTGACAATGTCAACACTGAGCTACAGTGAAAAGGAGATTTTTGTCATCCAAATGGGGTAAAAGATAAGATAAAAGTAAAGAAATATTCAAAAATGTATGTGTAACATAAACAGTCTCACAGTTGCAAAAAAAAAGGAAATTTAAAACTAGAACGAGTTGACCCCAGTTCAGCACAGCTGAACTGACTAACAAAAGCGAACAGTGACAGTGATTGCCATGGCGACATTTGCTGAGTCATTTACGTCGTAATGCAATGTGATGTGTGGCCAGTGCTGAAGACCAGTGATACAGACTCGACTCATGTAGCGAGGCGAAAGACGAGAGGGACTGCTGAAACTGTACTAGACATGCATCAAATCTGTTATAAACTGGACTCTTCTACTTTAAAAATGTCATTGATGTCACAATCTGCTAAGCAAAAATTGTGAGCGACTGCCAAAGTTAATAAAATCTCACTTGCACTCATTAATAAATAATGCATAAAGACGCTCTTAATCTCCAATTAACCCAATGGGCCAAAATGGACACCAAATTAACCAAATGCAAAAAAAAAAATAAATGTGTAAATTTGCAGTTGGCTGGAGCGGTTATATAAAAAAAAGCTGCATAGTCTTTTGTAAGAAATTTTAAAATAAAAACGGCTAAATAATCATAAAACATTATAAATCAGCAATATTATAAAAATGCATAATTTCTATAAATGTCAAAAAACAATTGATGGCTCGTAATTTCTTTCACCCACCATTGGACCCTTATCAGGGTAGACTTAAAAGTTATTTGCTTTGTTTGTACGATGGAATTTCATTATTTGGAAATACAAATTTTCTTCAAAAGATGCCATTAATTACTCATCCAAACCCAAATGTATTTATTTACGCACATACATATCAAATATAGTGAAAGGCAGCTCAATCTTGTTTGCAGAACAAAAGAACAAACCTCATTGGTTCTTGTGCGTCAAGAAGTTTGAGCTTCTGTTTATCATATTAGATGTGCTCGATGTATGTGTGTTGATCAATGTTTATATGTGAATAAAAGCCTAAATTAAATCTGCTCAACACATAAAGCAGCCGTGCTTCTTCTAGGAAGACCTGGACTAAACCACTCGATCCATATGAATTCATTTTTGTCTTTATGAACATTTTGAAAAGACTTCCAATGAAGCAACAGAAATCTCTTTAGTTTCATTAAAAATGTCTTCATTTGTGTTTTGAATATGAACACGTGTTATTGGTTTGGAATGACATGAGGTTGAAAATATGTTACATTTTTATTTTTGGGCTTTTTAAAGTCATAATTTTCCTTAAATATTAGCTTGACCTGAAATGTAGAGCAAAAGAAATACATGTTGTTTTGGACCCAGCTTGCTAAATAAAATTACAGCCACAGGTGGGTGTACAGAGCATCTTTGAACGGCCTGTGATAGAAAAGCCATTAGCTGTAATCAAATTTCAGAATCACTGAACACAAACAGACCTCTATTATCAAATCACTGCTGACTGGACCTCAGTGATGAAACAAGGAAAGAAGCCTTGTCTTCAAACGACAGCAAATTACATAAGGATATCGTTCGGGGAACTGTTTTTCTGAGAGAAGAAAAGGCAAAGGCTGGTATGAAAGCATTTCACAGCTGATGTCATTTCTATTGTATAGATATGTACCTCAGCGGTGGGTGTTACTGCTGGGCTGATGAAGCCTTATCAATCACACTGATGATCACCCAATCAATGCCTCCAGGTGTGTTCAAACATTTAGTGCAAATCTGGATGCAAGCAAGTGGGTCTCAGCCTCAGACATCACACTGTGCTTTCGCTGCTTCTCTAAGACACAACTCAAATTTGCAGTTTTCAAAATCACAAGCTCTGATTTGACTGGCTGGCATTATATAACTTCTCTGTCAGGCCCATAAAACTTCAAAGCAATGACAAACTTTTCTTTTCTAGTTACAAATGAGCAAGGTTAAAAATCACAGTTAGACATTTCAGGGCCTGGTGCTTACTTTTTTCTCCAAGAAGGAGAACGTTGAAATAGTTGATATATTTTGCTCATAAAGCACATTTAAAAGTAATGAAAATTATTCGATTTTTACATTGTTAAAATGAATGAATTATGTATAGGCCTACTTTTTTTGTATAAATTATAATATTGGTGTCGATACTTGTAAAATCTATATATTAAATAATATTCTTAGTGTTTCCTTCCAGTGATGGAGAGCCCCAGAGAGAAGCTACAACTCGTGAATAAATGGCAGATATAGATTGTGTGACTAAAATATCAATAATAATTAATACCAGTTATTAGATAATAAACTGCCAAAACACGTCAGAACTCTTATTTTGAAATGTATGCGCTTTACAATTCTTGGCTACTCGTTCAAAAAGATGAGGGAGATAAAATACACCCTCTTACGACGATCTACAACATATCACTATAAAAATTGTCAATCACCCGTATTTTATTTTAATTTAATCACATCCTCAATAACATTGTTAGGCCGCATCGTTGATTCCTGTTTTTACACTCCCAACACATCTTAAAACAACAAGACGCTTGTTATACCGTAATGTTTAAGACCTTAAATTTCATAAAACTAAATTTTTCAGAATTAAGGACCGGCAGAGACCTTTTCTATTCGCACACATGCTCCTAAAAACATTTTCCAGTACACACAACTAATTTTAGTCACAAATGAAGGTGAAATGCCCTACATTTGACAAGCTTTCCATTGTCACCTCATACTTACTTTCCTGCCACTTCATGCAAATAAGAACTTTCCTTGACAGTTACATTCCTCAGCTCCACATGCAAAGTCAGCCAGTCTGAATCTACCATACAGTCCCATGAGTGCAGACACAAGGCTTGTTTTAAATGCCTATAGAGATTTTCTACGTCTCTCAGGTCTCTGTACTGACTAATGGTTAGGATAATATTCACTTTATGACATTGTTCCTGCCATTCCTTCCTCACAGGTTTGACAATGGACCGCCATTTGGCAGTATAATCAGCCAAGTCTCTTTTCACACGAAGGATTCCTGTAGGTTCAGGCGGCGTACCTTCTCCATCTTGATCCTCAAAGGTGGAACTAACAACAGTTTCTCTGCATTTGCTCATACTTATTGCCATTTAATGTCACGAGGTCACACAAAATGTGCTATAAATATAATGTAATATTTTAAAATGATTCATTGTGATGGCAAAGCAGCCATTACTCGCGCCTGCAGTGCCACATGATCCTTCAGAAATCTATGCTAATCTGCTGCTCAAGAAACATTTATGATTATTGAAAACGGTTTTATTATTTGATGAGTAAAAAGTTATTTTATTTCAAATAGCAATCATTTGTAACATTATAAATGTCTTTACTATTACCTTTGATCCAATTAATGCGTCCTTGCTGAAGGACCAAGACAATGAAGACTAGAGCAATAGCTGCAGAAAATTCAGCTTTGCCATCACAGGAATAAATTACATTTTAAAATATATTTAGATGGGATACAGTTTTACCCCAGTTTTAAATTGGAATAGTATTTCACAGTATTACTGTCTTTACATTATTTTTTTATCAAATAAATGCAAAGGAATTCTTTCAAAAACATTTAAAAATTTTACCGACCACAAACAGTACTGTATTTTAGTCCAATTGAACTCAAAACAGCCTCCAGTGCAAACTCATACTGGATGAATCTGAAAGCACGTGACATGTATCCATCACATCAAATAAGAACGACTTACTTGCAGTGAATCATGAAAACGGTTACCATGGGGGCTGTTAAAAAGATCTAAAACTCTTGAGACGAGTATAAATCTGTATACTCTATTATTCGCACTGGTATTGTATCATACAATTATCATCAGCTATAATTATGCACTGCTGCCCTATATGGCCCTCTAATGTCACTCCGTAATGCAATTCATCCTACAGTTGCAAAAATGGCTCCTATTCTTGACAACTTAAGTGCTGCATTTGAAGTGGGTGGGTTTATGGAGTCATTTATATAAAACCATTGCTTAATTGTATGAAAGTGAATATATTTGGAGGAAATCGTGCATATGGATAGTGACCTTTAACACCCAGCATGCATGACTTAAATGACAATGCATTTGTTATTCCAGTTTTGGGGTTCCATGAAGGTATTTCATTTGCATTTTCAAACATATGAAAGAGACAAAACAATAGTGCAACTCTGATGGCATAGAGTGCATGAAAAAGGATCTACGTTTCAGTTTATTTTTTGTCGCCGAAAGGCCGAAGGCAACACTTAGCTTTGCTAATAGCAATCTTTCATTTGGAGCAAAGCGAATTTAACACTCATCGGCATTAACTTTCAGGATTTACTTACAGAGGAGAGTTTTTCCAAAGAAGAAGTGGAGATAAAGGGCAGCAGAGAGAGAAGATGGTGCCCTAATTTCTCAACTTGTTAGCACTTAGCGTGGTGCTAGCACTGGTGAGGCGGGTCCTAATGAAAGCTGAGGTGTGAAATGTGCAATGAGGCTGATAACACGGTGCTAGAACTGCAATCAAACACACTTCATCGCACAGAGAACGGATTCACAATAACAAATATACCAGCTCACTGCTGCTTTCAGAGTAAGGCATGGCTCGCATCACAGACACAAACACAATGTGACAAGGTTTACACACACACACAGGTTTATTTTGCCATCTTAGTGAGGACATTACACAGGCGATATGGCTTTTATACTGTACAAACTGTACATTCCATCCCCCTACACTAACCCTACTCCTAAACCTACCCATCACAGAAAACATTTTTACATTTTAATACAACATTGTTTAGTATGTTTTTAAAGCTATTTTAAATATAAGGACTCATGAAATGTCCTGATAAAACATGTTTACGTCATAACACCAGTGCAATACCCATGCCATTATACAAATTTGTGTCCTCCTAAATCATGTTAACAAACACACACACACCAGACACACAAAAAAATGCAAGAAATGTCTTAGGCACGGTATTAAACTCAAAGTCACAATTGTCTGAGAGCCAACCAATCCTAATCCATGGTGCCACAAAAGAGAAAAACAACAATACGATTTTTTTTTCAAGACAAAAAATATGAGTGGCAGCCCAAAAAACTCACCACTGCAACACTTGGGATCTGTGGGTGGCTGCCAGGCCAATGCTAAGCAGTCGCTAAGGTATTCTTAAGGTTGATAGGGTGTTGCTATATGGTTGCTAGGATGTCTTGAAGGGTTGCTTATATCACAATATAGTTTAGCGCAATTGTCAAATTGTGAATAACCCTGTGATTGAATTAAATATTATAATAAATACACTCTGAAACCCACAGCGTATGGATTTGATGGCGAACCTCCACAGTAAAAGTTTAACATTTGAAGGTGAAGAAATTAAAGGGTTAGTTCACCCAAAAATGACAATTCTGTCATCAATTACTCACCCTCATGTCTTTCCAAACCCGTAAGACTTTGGTTCATATGCTGAACACAAATGCAGATCTTTTTGATGAAATCTGGGTGTCATTTTTTCCAATATTGTGTTGCACCCCCAAACCATTACTGCTTTTCCGCCATCTCCGTTCTCATGCAAGACCCAGTGATTGACCAGTGCAATATGGGATCCTATTGCTTCAAACTGGATGGCGATGTAAGGTATTGCGAGGCTGTGGCCGACTGCCCAACTAGCACTGGTGTTCAACATTTCTTTCCATATCTCCTTGTGGACTTGAAATAATAAAAAAATAAATAAATAAAAAAACATAAAACTCCACAAACATCACCAGGCTTAATCTGCAAAATCAAATCCCTTTTTACAAGTGGGATGCCTTGGGTAAACTCCACACTAATTTGAAACAGCAATGCGTACCGAATCTCATCATGAAGCAGCAGAAACCATGAACACATTTCTAAAGCACCACAACTGCCAATCCTCTGGTCACAGCAAACAACTCAACTGATACAATCAGACAAGTGCATGCAGCGGTTGTTGTTCAGAGAATGAAGTGTGTATCTGACCGAATCTTTGCCTCCCACTGAGAAAACATCAACAGATCCAAAAACATATCGCGCTGGACATATCTCTTCCCCCCACATGGCACATGGACATTAAGCCATAAAGATATAACCATTCAAAACTGCAGGCCATTCAAATCTTTGAATGTTGAACAACTAACACAGGACTTAACATTTGTAGGCGAGATGTGCTATTCCAGAGTGAGGCCATGCTCCTATCAAACAATGTTGCAATACTGCAAGCTGCTAGACAAGATAGTAAGGTGTCTGGATGAGAAAGGTCATGTAGGCCACATTCACGTTATGATCTCACAGTCCTAAAATGCTTCTTGGCAAACCACATTGTGATTTTGGAATGTGGCTCATTGGTGACATTTCAATGTTGGGTTTTGTATCAACTGCCAGACAGCCAATTAGGGCTTTCCTTTTTTCTCATCCAGAGCTTTCCGAACATTTGAGAATGCCAAAAGGCATTTAGGCTGCAGAGTGAATAGAAGCAGGTTGACATTTGAAACACGTGTTTTCTCCCAACCTCGAAATTCTCAGAACTGGCGCGTACGTGCAGTTTTTCCCTTTAATGGTAATGTTTCAAGATCAAACCAATGTGGAGCAGCTGCTTTTAACTCAGAATAACACAAGGAGATTGACTAAAATCTTAAAATGAAATGAATAATACATATCGAATACAACATAAAATGTTTTTAGTAGCCCAAATGAAAAGAGCCTTCCCAGCACTACCTAAATTCAAAGCACTTTGCAACTTTTCCTTGAAAGGGTAACGGTTCAGGACCAACCCAACTTGGAGTCACTGCTATTAACTGTTTTTAAGGAGATTAATTTGATACAAAAAATATATAATAATAGACTAGTTGGCAAAATGAACTACAATACTCTGAAGCAAGAGTCCAGCGAAAAGCCTTAGCATTTAACTGGAAAGTATTGATCTTAATGTACATCCTTTAGTCCAGGAGACCCCAAGAGACTGCAGTTTGCTCAGACACTTGGCTTCTGCTCGCACTGTGAACTCTTGTGAACTTTACGTTCGAGAAATGGAAAATGTCACATTAGCACAAAGTGCTCCAGGTGCCCTCACGAACAAAAACCTTTGGTCAATCTGTCACTCAGTTCACCAATAGATTGATGACATGCCAATACAAAAATCAATGACGGCATAAGCTGGATGTTTAAAAAATTGTTGATGGAAAAAATGAACTCTGCAGCAGATTAATATAGAACAGTAATCAAACTGACTTGAAACTACCTGTGGATTAGGGCTGTGCAATATGGACAAAATAATCACATTGCGATTTTTTTAATCAATATTGCAATTGCGATTTATTTTGCAATTTTGGTAATTGTTTTTGCTTTTTCAAACATGCTACATTCTGAATGTATTCAGTGCACAAGAAGTGCATAACAAAATGTTTCACAATGAAGTAACTGTATTAACAGCTTCATAAACAAAACTGTAATTAACGGTCTTTAAAACAGACAACATCAAATAAATTAAGGTTAACTAACCTGAAATTGCAGTCATAATAAGTAAACTTCAAAACTGTATTTCAGTGCACACATTTCACAATGAAGTAACACACTGTACAGTGGGATTAACTGCTTAACAAAACTGTAAAAAAAATAGTGTCTTAAAAACAGACAACATCAAATAAATTACGATTATTTCACCTGCTTAAACTCGTATTCAACGCCCGCCTTACATTTCTCATACAGCAACTTGTGTGAAATAAGTGCGAGTTGGCAGCTGGTCAAACGACTGATGTTGAATTTCTCTTTGGTACCAAATCATTTTTATTCTGAACTGCCTCCATATTTTTTCTTCTTTCCTCCCGTTTGCCTATTCTGTTCTCCCGCTTTGCTTTGTTCTAATTGGTGCGGTGTGCTGAGCGAGCTCTGATTGGTCAACATCTTAAACATGCGCACAATGACGTTGCAGTATTCTGAATTATAATAATAAATAAAATTGCAGACTTGTGCGATTTAGAAATCGCATGTGCTCAAATGGCGATTGTTTTGCGATTGCGATTAATTGCACAGCCCTACTGTGGATTAAAAGGTTTTATACAAAAGTTCGTTCTGCTTCTCAAATCTGATTGGCCGAGAGGTCTTTCCAGCCAAGTGATATTCTACTAGCATTGCCACGGGATCACTCCACTGTCAGCATTCTCACAGAGAGTGTCATGGTGGGCAGGAAAACCACCATGTTTTTATAGAGAAGACTGTTATTTTGTAATGGAATATAGTTTTAATATTCTTTTTTTCAGGCAGGAATATGCGATTTATATGTAAACATAACGCCTATTTGAAAATTTGTTTCGACGCTCTCGGAGATGCGAGTAGCGACTGGCCGTCAGCGACCGTTCACCGCTCTTGTACCCGCAGAGAACAGCTTAATCTCGGCCAGTCCTTCAGGAATCTGCTGCTGGCTCTTATGTAGTGCTGATAGTGTTTAAATATGAGGTATAATTCGATTTGGGTATATGAAACAGGCAATCTTTGGTCTTTTTAATTTATTACATGTTCCAGAGCTGATAGATTTTGCTTTCATAACTTTATATGTCGGATATTCAAACTGATTTTGTGATTACGAATATGAGATCGACCTGAAGAATATCACCTAGATGTAGGTAATGCACTCACTTAGTTGATCTCTCTCTCATAATACTCATAATATAATACAAAAAGCTGCAATGAAGCGACTCAGTGTTCCTTCATTGCTAGTTCCTAGAGTGACGTTTTAAAAGGATTCTTGGACTCAACTGTTAACCCTTCAGCGCTGTTCAATTTCTGCGTTCTGGGTACAAACTGTAAACTTTTAATATCAACATTTGTCAAATATTACCAAAACATGATATGATTTAATGAAAAACCATTTTTTTTAAAACTGTACATTTTTAAATACAATAAATACATTTTTTTCTCTGAACTTTACAACTTTTCTTTTCTTAGAACATCATAACTGAACTATTAAATGTAGCTGAATAATGAAAATATTCCTAAGTTGGCTGTTTTGTAAACTCATTTCATAAAGTCAAGAGCTTTCTGGAAATGAACTTCACACACATGCTGCTGCTTTTCTGTATTGAAATAAGTGTAGAAAACCACATTTTTTAGCTTCATAAGGTAGTAAAAAAATCATTTTAAACAAGAAATGTTATTATTTTGGGTCAGTACAGTTGCTTTAGAGCGTGCGGGTCAAATTGACCCGGCAAACGTAACAGTGATGTCAAAAAACACCAGCATGTTGAAACTTTGCATGATGATAAATGAGAAAAAGTCACAAAATATCAAGAAAAACAACTAGAAAACCGAAACTGGTCAAATTGACCCACAACATAACACAAGGGTTAAACTGTCAACTTCCTCAAAAAAAGAGGGTTTTTTTGTTGTTGTTTCTTATTTATTTAAACACTTGTGCGGTTGAACTGTTGTAAAAATGCAATATCACACTCGTAGCTGATATCGCTCTATATCAGCATAGCTGTGATAACCTACAACTAAATCACAGCCGTGGTGATACAGGCTCCTCGTGTGACATTGCTCATTTATTGCACACCTTTCAGCCAAACAGAATCAAGTATTCAGACAGACCATGGTAAAAGGATGTTAAACAGAATTTTTCCATAAAACCCTTTTCATTACAACAAAAAGGACAAAATGTACATATACTTCGTCCATATACTTGTTTGCTATTTTTTGAATTCATGACAGCTGTGACAAATATACTAAAATATATTTATATGATGCTTTTTGAATGTTTTGGAGAAAACCATTATATGCTGTTGAAAAAGAGCAGTGTAAAAACTACTTTTTTGCTTTGAAATGCTTCTTTTGCTAAAGGTTCACAAAGATGAAACATTTACTGAAGCAGAACATGCTTCAGGATAATCAGCAAATTGATTAGCATTGCGTGTGGATGATTTGTGTGCCAAACCCACACTCCTCAACAAGTGAAATCACGGTTGACCTCCTACACAGGATATGGAGGTAACAATTAACATAATTAACCTCGCTGGACTCTCTGCTTGAGTGGAAGTCACTGCTGTTTCAAGTCAAGACTATGAAAGAGAGTCAAAACAGACTGAGGAAGATGCCCAATTAGAGCTGGGTTGACAATATTTATCTCTTGACTTTAATCGATTCTCATTTCGATAAACCAATTCTGATTCTTAAATCCCAAATCAATCTTTTAGTCTGCCGTTTTCAGTTGATGAGTGAACAAAACTTCACTGAACATTATTCCCAGTGTGCCACCCATTTAATAAATCGCAATAAGCTTTGTGATTTGTAACTTTTGATTTTAAACAAAATCTTAGCTTTCAAACGGTCAACTTTGAAATATCATTTAATCTGGCATGATAGATTCACTATAGTGCTTCAGTTCAAGCGGCAGGTGAACCGATCATCTCTTTCTCTTCACGGCTAGACATAGCACGAAAAAAACGAATGATGAATGAACATCAGAAGGTATGTTGAAAGATATAGTACAATTTAATGAAATGTCTCCCGTAATTATTCAAGTGGTGTTTTAACCACAGAAAGACATAAAGAAAACAGCTTGTAAGCAGTGTCACTTAAAGTTTAACGTTTAGCATTGCTAAATATATGCCCTATATTACATATTCATTGAGATTTTACTTAATCTGTTTTTCAATATTTAATGTAGGTTTAAACAAGTTTGTTTAAATGATTATTTAAAAAAAAAACAGTTGGAGTAAAAGCAATTATATCAATAAAATGTTTTATAAAAAGTTTTATTAAAACTGTTTTTTGTGAAATTGAAATTTTTGTATACAAATCACTTTTATAATGTAGAAATGCACCAACTGACAGGATTCGGAGTATAGTCTATAGCATTAGTCGAGAGACTTTTAAAAAAACTGTACTGTACCTGATATCCGAATTAATCAATCAATATTGAATGCAATGGAATCAAGGTCAGAACTGAAAGCTTGTGCATCAAAATCAAACTGAAACATTTTTTGCAAAATCAAACAAACAAATCTGTCAATACCCAGCCCTAGCAGCAATTAAGAAAGCATTCCAACATTCTCAGTGTGATCAATTAACATTCACTTTCATTCAGGTCAACACGCTCATCTCTACATTCACAAGGCTTCCTCAGAGCCTAGAATTACTTAGCTTGTGTGACGAAAAAGCTGTTTTGCAGTGTATGAAACGAGAACCAGTGTCCAGAACCAGAACAAGTTAATCCCTACTTCCTCCAAGCAGCCGAGCAAAAAAAAGTGCATATGAATGGCTCCCTAAAAAAAGTGTGACTTCACAAATATCCAATTCACGTTCAATCAAACTCAGCTTTGTCATGTACGAAAAGCTTGCAACAGCTCTCTCCCACATGCTAAATTTAGAAACGATTCTATTTCCATTCAGCAGGTTTAATGAACAAAAGACTAACCCCCTCAATATCCCAATTCGCAAAGTCCCAGAATAATAACGCTGTCGTTTCCTGCACCTCAGTGGAGATGTCCTTTTTAGTGAGTAAGGGGGGCTATTCAACAAAACCCCTGGTAGAACAATGGGGCACAAATTGAGCAGTAGCAAATGGTACCCATAAATGACTAGGGGAGAGAAAATGAGCTTAGGAATGGATACAAAACAGGTTTTACATTGGTCTGATTGCAGTCTCCCTCTGAAAGTGCACAATGACATTTTATAGGATTTCCATTTCAGGACATTTCAGGATATGAAGAGATTTACGGTCTAAATAAAGTCCTTAAATAGAAGGTTGCTATAAAGCTGGAGGTTGTTAAAGCTTGAGGTTCCCATTCATTTAAATATTAGACGCTACGTTTACTTCTAGTAAATAGATAAATCACACTTCATCATGAAACATGACCTTTGAAAAGAACAACACGCATTATTTACGTACAAAGTCACTGTACATTTTAGTAACATATAATGTACACTGCCGTTCATAAGTTTGGGGTCAATATGATTTTTTTTTTAAAGAAAGAAGTCTCTTAGGCTTTCCAAGGCTGCATTTTTTTTATAAAAACAGTAATATTGTTAAATTTTATAAACATTTGAAATAATTTTGCTAAATTAATATGTATTGTAAAATGTCATTTATTATTGTGATGGCATCATTAATCATGTCTTCAGTGTCAAATGATCCTTCAGAAACCATTTTAATATGCTGATTTGCTACTCGATAAGCATTTATTTTTATTATCGATGCTGATGAATATCTATTTGAAATAGAAATACCTATAACATTATAAATGTCTTTACTGTCACTTTTGATCAGTTTAATTTAGGGCAGTTGGTTAGTCAGACTTTTAACCCGAATGTTGCAAGTTCAACTCTCAATACTGGCAGGAATTGTGTGTGTGCACGGTTTGCAGTGCGTGTGTGTGTTCACTATTTACTGCTCCTGATATGTCAAGTCAAATCAAGTCACCTTTACTTATATAGCGCTTTTTACAAATGCAAATTGTGGCAAAGCAGCTTTACATTAATAATTGGCAAATAATTTCGGCTGCACAGCAGCTCCCAAAGAAAATGGTGTCATTGTCCAGCTTATTCTATATATTATTGATTCTTTCCGTTGCAAATATCAGTAGTTATTAGTCTAGTTAATTTATGTATATCAGCACTGCAGAAAACAGCGACGTAATCGTCCGGCTCAGCTCAGTTCACATACAACGGCGCCAATGCAGGCATATCAAAAACACTGCTGAATATCAAGCAAGTGTCCCCAACTTAAGCAAGCCAAAGGAACCAAAACTCCAACAAAATGGAGAAAGAAACCTTGGGAGAAACCAGGCTTAGTCAGGAGGCCAGTTCTCCTCTGGCCAACAGTGAACGCTTGTCCGATACTCAGGCAGAGTTACAGGTCGTAAATTCGATTGGAATCACAACAGTCAAAATATTTAATCCAGTTCCATCTAGTTTAAGATCTTTTTAATCACGCCGGTATGGGACGGTTTGTTGGGATATGCCCCACTGGCTGATGAGTCGGTAAGGCCCTCACAAGGGATGAGCAAGTTCACAGTCTCCTCAGACACCCCACAGACGCAGGTTCCCCATCTGACCCGGACACGGCCCGGATTCAGCCAATCACGTTAATTGGTAATATGTGCACTAACTCAGATGGGTAAAAGCAAAGGACAAATTGCGAGTATGGGTTACCATACTTGACCTTCACATCACATCACTTTCACTTTAATGCACCCTTGCTAAATAATATAATTAAATTCTTTAAAAAAAAATCGTACTGACCTCAAAACATTTGAACGGTAGTATTATTTGTCAAATAAATCTAAAATGTGACAACAAAGGGTTAAATCAATGCTATAATCAAGTATATATACACTCAACATAAACCAATGTACGTTTTCCATTGTGAAATGAAAGCTTTTCAATTTCTTTTATAAAATAAATGAACATTATTTTGTGATGCTGACAACTCTTTGGTTACACCTTGTCTATGTCTGACATATTCGTTCTGACACGAAGCACAGCAGACTGCATGTGCCCTTCAGAGGAGCTGAGAGGTGTTTATCCTCCATCCGTTCATCCTGGCATGACAAACAGCAATGTGGAGAAAATATCAGCTGAACCAGCAAGATGCAGGAGTGAAAAGCAACAGTTTGCCAAACTTTACCCTACCAACGCATTATATTACTTCTTCAAAGGCAGTTGACCAATCCTATACAGGTGTCCCTACAGCTTAATCGGCAAAGCATGACAACGCTCAGGTCATGGAGGTTTGACTCCCAGAAAACACATGCCGTTTATAATCAGCATTGAATTACTGTCGCTTCAATCAATTCAATGCTTCTGAATTATAGTATTCATTTCTTTAAAAAAAGAATCTAAAACAAATCTTATTCACTACAAGCTTTTGAATGGGAATGTACATTACTGCATTTTAATACATTTCAGTCCATTGTATTTTAAAACACATATATACTTTGTTCAGCATGTAGCCTTGATTTTATTAAAGTAGTAATATTAACAAATATGTATAGAAAATACAGATAAAACACTATACATATTCATTGACTGAATTAATTGTTTTTGTCAGATCTTAAATGACATGCAGTACATAAGTATAGGAAGTATAAGCAATGTTTTTACCATGTGGGTGTCACTGCCCTGCATCTCAAGAACTCAAGTTAGTGGATAAATATGTAAGCATATTTATCAAAACAAGAACAACTTCGCAAGAGTACATTTCAAAATGTAAATTTTAAAATGTCCCTATCAATGATCAAATCCTCTGCCCTGTGCAAAAGCCACTGCTGGAGGTAAGACATGGCTTCATTTCAGCCGTGCGTGAGCATGAAGGTGAACGCAAAAAAATGAAGCTATCTGACCTGTGAAGCGCAACACCGCTGTTATGAACGGTGTCAGCAATGACAGGTTTTTGACATGGACTGCTGAGATGTTATAACCGCAAAGCGGAGGACTGAGACAGGCCGACAAATGAAAAAGAAGTCAAAGAAGCTTTGAAGCGATGTTTCTAGGTCAGCGATTTTAAGAGGGAGCCACGAGGCACATCTTCCTCTTTCACACTTCAGAGAAAAAAAGTGGACTAATGTAAAACGAAAAAGCTGGAGAAAAAAAAAAATAACCCTCATTCCATTTAAAGCCTGACGCAGCACTTTGAGCTATGAAAGTGTGGCTGATGGCAACAAAGCTAGGATGAAAGTAATACATACAGGGCTCATAATTTCATGCACACCTTTTTTTTTTTAAATCACACACCCAAGACCAATTTGAAAGAAATCATTCAAATAAATCATTAATAAAGCAGAGCCAGCCTGAAGGAAGATGACCTTAAATGAAAAGCAAGGTCAGTAGAGGAAGGCTGGGCGGAGATGTGCTCATAATATACAAGCAAAGCAATATAAGTGCAAAGACTCATATCACAGCAATAACACCGATCCAGTATTCTGACAGGAAGACCGTGCCCAGTTCTCCTATTATTGTCTTTTATGTCTGTGTATGCTCATGAAAAGCATTCCCTTACTCTTAAAGTAACCCTAACCCTCTATCCCCAAAAAACAATAAAATATGTAATGTGAGACATGATATACGTGTGTAGAACATTGCTGTTTGAAATGTGTGTTTACATGGAATAATGCCTTCCGATTTCAGTCACTAATTAAAAAAAAGTAAGAAGTAAGCTATAGTATTTCATTCTTAACATCTTTTGAACTTTCTATTTGACAAATGCTTCTTTATTAAGCAGGAACTTCATTTTAATTTTCCTTTTAAAATTTCTTAGCAATTCAATTTGCTATGATCACAGTCATTTGCTTCTTACATGTCCTCTTCAAACAGTCTTGGCATTAATATTCAGCAGCTTCTGATCTCACAGGGTGATTAACATTGGCTCACCGTCAGGCAATGTCTTCGGGATATTTGTTCAGGATTTTTAATTAGCTTTCATGAATCTTAAAAGCTTTGTGTGGGGGGAGGAATATAACTGTGGCTCTGTCATGAATTAAACATGTAACGCCACCGTAAACAATTCAGTACATGAACTATCAACACTAACATCAAGCAGAACAACAGCACAGCAATGAGACAAAATAAGGGTGAACTATATAAGCTTTATATAGTTTGATCGGTTGTCTCTATAAAGGCTGATCAGAGGACACAAATCTCGAAAGACAATTTTTCTGAGCGCAACTAAAATCCTACCAGGTGTCTAAAAAGGACAATAAATTTGCAACATCTTTGCGGAGAGTGGAGGCATTGCAATTACAGCAGCCCTACAGGAAGAAACCAGAGCAGTGATTTTTAGTGCAATTCTTTTCTTTCCCCCATAAAAGTCCAAACTTAACCTCCAAATCAGCTAGATCATTGATTGCCGTAAAATACAGTCTAATGTCGCTAAACAAAAGAAGAGAGTTATTAAATCTGCATTAAGCCACAGAAGTGATACTAAGTGGCTTTCTGTGCAAAGCGAACTTTGAATTTTGGGTTAAAAACAGACATATGCCTGGCTTGGTAAATATTTGCTTAAACACCAACAGTTATGTCTTAAGTGAACATAAACAGTTGGGAAATAAATCACGTGTATCAGATTCAGTGTATTGGATCCATGCAATCAGTCTTAAAGTTTTACATTTATACAGTGAAGACTATGTAGTGTTGTTTTACATTACTTTCTGTTCTGATTTTTATTTTTTATGATTTATTTCACAGGAATGCTATATTTGTTAAGCTCTGAGCTGTTCCTAATCAACTCTAAGAAAGGCAATGGAATAGAAAAGAATTTTTCATACTTAAAATACATTGTTGTTAAGAATACAATTATTTATTTCGGTGACCAATAATGCATCCAGTGATCGGCCCCCAAAAATCCTGATCGGAGCACCCTTAAAACAAAAGAATGAACATTATTGAGATTAAATTAGAACTAAATATGTCTTTAATTTGACATTGCACAGAAAAGAAGGAAAGGAAACACTATGTCATAAGCTTGAAATCGAGTATTGATTAAAGAAGAACTTGTATGAAAAATGTGAAAAACAGGAGCTGTGATTTGAGTGAAACCAGGAAAACATCTAGGCAGTAAAGCACTGATAAAGCAATGCTCTCTCTCTCTCTCTCTCTCTCTCTCTCTTTCTCCCTAACCCTAACCTTTCCTGGCTCCCTTAAAGCGAAATGGAACAGGGAAAGGGCAGGAAGGGAAGTTTCTCAGATTTTCTTCGAGAAAATGGAAAATGGAAGTCCAGGAGGTCAAACTAAATACAGATTTTTGTTCTGAATTTGTTTCACATTTTGTGTACATATTTCCTGTATTTTCCGTTTGTATCGTAATAAAGACAAAAAAATAAATATGGATGGTCATTAAAACTCTTAGACAGCTAAGAAAACGTGTGTGTTTTTAACCTCTTTGTCCATGCTGTCCAGATCTTCTTTGCAGAGTGTGTAGAGTGGCATGGTTTCAGACATGCTGGGCTGTCGTTTCCTGCGTGAAGGTCCAGGCTGCTCATCGTCAGGACTCGATCCTGCAGCCTCGTCCGTCTGCGGAGACCCCTGAGCTAAACTGAACAAACACATCAACAATCAATCGCTCAGCATTCATACTGCAGATCAGCAGCTGGTGAAAGCAAGTTACAGTGTAATCGGTCACTGGGTTAAATTTGTTTCTCAAGCACACCTGGCTGAAGAGAACACCAAAGCAGAACAGCAGTTCTCTCAGTCTAAATAAGCAATCAAACAAACACACACACAGCACAGGCCTGTCCACAGCACACAGCAAACACTTCTGTCAGAGGAGACACAACATGATCATTATGATGGTAAATGGACTGCATTTATATAGCGCTTTCACAGACCTATGGCCACCAAAGCGCTTTACAATTTTTGCCTCACATTCACCCATTCACACACCGACGGCGACGTCAGCCATACAGGGCGCCATCAAAGCTCGTCGGGACATCGGGTGTCTTGCTCATGGACACCTCGACCTTCCGGTTAGTAGACAACCCACATGAACCACTGAACCAGGATTAACGTCACTACACGTGCTGTTGCAGTCTGTTTAAACCAGTGGACACCACCCTTTCCAACCCCAAGATCCCTGCCATGATGAAAGGCAAGATCTACGGTACCCATCGAAAAGACAGCCCAGATTGAGGCCGTTTATTTAGTATTTTGATTTTGTTTTGGTTTTTTAACTGATGCAACCACTAAAACTCCCTATAAACACTGTAGCACTTGCAATGATCATATAAAGTGCCATTGTTAACTGTAAAATGCTTATTCACAGAGCAAAGTCAGCATATTTATGCGGGGGTCGTATTTTTTCAAACATCATCTGCAAACCCCGCGGTGAAACCATGATGATGTACGCAAATCATTCTCATTTACCAACAAAAATAAGTGCAAAAGACCGCGCGAAGCAGTTTCCCGGTGTGTCACTCCGTGCAACTGCGTGTTGGACCACAGACGGAAGTCAACGCTGTATATTAGTAGTATGTAAAATAATTTACGTTGCAGTAAGATTGCACTTTGTGCATTGGAGGCACTTAATTTAAACAGAAGATGTCTGTTTTGTATAACTACCTCTGTAAAACAGGAAGCACACATTTTATTATTTTAATATTTTATTTATTAATTTTTACAGAAGTTGTTGAATATTTATTTTGTAAAGCAAAAGAACTTGTTTTGTACGTTTCAGCCATGTGTTAATTAAGGTCTGAAACAAAACAGAATGAGAACTTAAATATTCTGTGATTTAGTATGCTTGCTTATCATAGGAAGTAATAAGACATGACTCTTTACATGAAGGAAGTAGCCTAGTGAGAACAGGGTGTTGGGGGAATCACCTTTTTTTCCTCTTTTGCATCAAACCGCAGTTCACGCAATTTCATCACATAAAATTGCAAAAATATCCCGCATATTCCAGCGCATTTTTTAAAAATGCATGCCGCATAATCACGGATTTTTGCCCACAACAATCACAAAAAAATATTTTTTATTATTTTTTTTAAATCAACGAGTTTGCAAAATGTGCATTCAATATCTCCATACAATTCTTTACTGTGTCAGATCAATAATTTGCTTTCTCATTAATAATAATAATGTGCAAAAATTTATGTTAATCTGATATTACAATGTTTTTACCACATTTACCCAATTTTAATTCATTAAAATGTGAGAAAAAAATACATTTTGTCAATATTCATGGGAAATTTCATTTCAATATATCACCAAATACAAAAAGAAAGTCGGGACACCACGGCTCCAAAAATATATAAATATATTGACAAACTCTCACAAAGGTGACGTTTCAAACATA
This sequence comes from Opsariichthys bidens, assembly GCA_037194245.1. Lineage (NCBI taxonomy): Eukaryota > Metazoa > Chordata > Actinopteri > Cypriniformes > Xenocyprididae > Opsariichthys > Opsariichthys bidens. Next base: position 13,711,619 of record CM074302.1, read on the forward strand.
CACGCTCTTCATCAGACAAAATGAGCTGATGAAGAGACTGTGCTCGAAACGTAGAGAGCCTACTTTATACTTTTTTCTGTTTAATTTATTTTTGGACAAGCACCCACTTTTGAGCAGTCTGCCAGTGATGTGCATGCTTTAGTTTTGAGTGTTGCAGAATACATCGTTATATGGAAAATTATAAAAACATATGATATAATAATAATAATCAGACAATTACATTTTAACTATTAAAATCAATGTATTTAAAATCTTAACTTTTATCACATTACCTGCATTTCCAAATTTTTGAAAGCTACATATTCATTTTCTAACAAAACAACATAAATATTACGCTGAAAAGTTTTCAAACAAAATATATTCATTTTACTAGCAATGCATAAATATTCACTTTAATTTGTTCATTAATAGGTTAAAAAAAAAGACCCAAAAGTGTGAAATATGGCAACCAGGGCTAAATATTTTTTACAAAAGAATTTTTGTATTTTACAAAAGTATTTTATTTTTAAGACTAATCTTATTCACAGTCTGAACAGCATCACGAGTAAAACCCATTTCAAAACATAGTAACAGAAGACCTAGATGCCACATGCTGTCCTGTATGTACATCTCAAGAGCAAAATCATATTGGAAAGGTCAACATGTCAGATCGAGCGCATCAGAAATAATCACTAGCCAACCAACTGACAAAACACCTAGAGTGGTATGAACCAGCAGGACAAAGACTCAAGACATTGACTTTCACAGTGTAGAAGACAATGTGCAATGATGTAACATGATAATTAGTCACAGCCTCTAATGCAGCATATCTACGCTTTGAAATATCCAATCAAACATTTAACTTCCTGCACAATCTAGAGCTGAGGAAGGCTATTGTTGGACAGTTCCGTAGAAACTATCTAAAAAGGTCCTTTGTAGACTGGTCTGTGAAGCAAACAAACTCTGAAATCACAGAGGAGACAGAGGGAGTATCTTCTGCTGATATGAGAGAGACTGGGATTGCCAGGTTTGAAAACTCTGTATCCTTTTGTGCATGGATATATTTTATAGGAATGCCCCAATCAGGATTACTGATTTCTTGTCATCACGATCAGCTGATACCGATCCACGATCATTCAAGCTTTATGTAAGCGTTCTGTTGGCTGTCACTTCAAACCCCTAACAAATTGCATGCGTAAAAATAACAAAAAAACAAGGTATCATCAAGTTCATCAATGTTCTCTTTTAATAGAAAACCTTTCAAATTGAGGAAAATCGATTTGATCATGTTTGGAGTTTGCTACAACACTGCTGAGGATACCCCAGAAAAAGTGATGCAATTTATTTATTTGTTTTGTTTTTATTCATGCTTGATATGATAGAAACTATTAGAAAGTATATATGGCAGGTCTTAAGATCAAGTTTGGTTTAGTTTTTAATGATCTTCCAGTGCCGTTTCAGCTGGATGCTCCTATTTTATGGTGCATGGTAAATCCAAGTGCGTCATGTTCGTGACCTGATAGGATCCTGGAAGTCCAAGGATATGGCTGGATATGGCTTTAGCCATATAGCATGTCATGTAACTAAAGATTTTCTCAGGATCTGTGCATCATGTTCGAATTGAGACAAACTCTAAACAAAAATGTGTGATTTAGTATGTTTTACTAATGTTTTGCGAAGTTACAAAGCAGAATGTGTCGCAAAAGCGTCATCTGTACACATGTACGTTAACGTTTTCTTGTTTTACCTCATCAAATTGTCGATTTGTGAGATCGGTCAAATTAAGTGACTCTCGATCGAGTTATAGAATGCGATTACTGGCTAATACCAATCTATGGACGATCAATCGGAGCATCCCTAATATGTTTTATTTCTAACATGAACAGTTTTAAAAATGATAACATCATTTCCAAAGTAAACATGAAAAACTTCTGGACTCTGGATTTGGACATTTACATTCATTTGAATTGACTTGGTTTAAATAAAAACGTTTAGCAAGAGAAAATTTGGCTGCTAAAAATTCACAACTATGTAATCATGACCATACAATTTGAGAATATTTAATAAAGTTAAAACTGTGAACCTCTTAAAACCTCTTCTTCATCTTTTCTTAATTCAACAAACTCAACTGTAAACCATCAAAAAGACTCCAAGTATTGTAAAGTCATAAAGATAGACAAATCTAACCGACATAAAGATAAACAGACCAAAATGTAAATAGTTATGCACTGATAATATTAGGCACTGCGACCAGATGACTGATCATTCAAGCACTGGATCAGTCTGATTCGTGAATGAATCAATCAGACAATGTTTCTTTTTCTCATGAACACTTACACTCAGAAAATAGGTTGTCTCTTTCACATATTTATTTATCCATATTATAGAACATTTATAAATAAACATATATCTATTATATTTATATTCTAAAGATTAGTGATTTAGTGATGCACCAGAATGTTGGCAACCTGAAAAAAATCTGCCAAAAATGATTTTTTGTTTACAGCTGAAATGGTTTTGGAGGGCGAAATCATTAACCGAAAAGGTGCCGTTTAATTAGCGCTTCTCAGATGCCGCGTTTTGACTGTCAGTGTCTAATTTGTGCACACAACATGGATAAGCTACAACAGGTAAACATCCGCTGAGTGCATGCAAGAGTTTAACAATTTCTCATTTTTAACCAAAATACTATTTGTAACGTCTACCATTGAATAATCGCAATGAGTCCCAGCCTTCAAATTCTATTGATTTTATAAAGAAATTCAAACAATTTGTTAATTTGACATTCTTTGACGCTCTCACAAAGCAAATCTATTCACAGAACTAGCAACATTTCTTGTTATCCTTAAGGAGCTTCAAACTCTCGAGAGCGTTTAAAGAGCTGATCTTGGTGAGTGAACATTACTAGATGATTTATTAGAAAATTTCTTGTTTCGTTCTTGATTTGGAAAGCACTTTGAAAGTTCAGCACCTCACTCATGTTCTACCATGTTTCAAGGGTCATGAAATCTGCTACCTTTTCATATATTTTTAGATTTAAAAAAATACTGAGAGAATGAACTTAGTTTTAAGCTCTACAAAGATGGGTGAGTAACACTATACTGGATATCTTAAAATACTACAGAGTATACTATTTAAAATTTGATTTCCATTGTAAATGGAGTTTAAGACTTCATTCATTTCCATGATTTTTCTAGGCTTAGAAAACTCAATTCTTTAATCCCCTTATATTTACAGGTTCCCCACGAGCATGGAAACTCTCAAATTGGCAAAGTTTTTCGACATCTGTCTTCCCATTCGCCTAAAAACATCTTTCAGTGGCACATACAGTTCTTTTCTCTTTCGCTACCTAGCAACAAAAGACGAACGTGTGATTTTGTATTGATGCTTGTGTCCTCTCATTTTCTGTTCTTGAACCATTCAACAAGCCCTGTTGCCTGGAGACCAGTACATCCTCTCAACAGCAGCACAAGAGCACTCACTTCCAGCCTACATGTGGCGTGCCGTAACAGGGCACCAAACAGTCCGGCTATTCGTTCAACATATGCTGTAGAGTTGAGAGCTTATTATGAAATATTAGCTCAGCTTCCAGATGTCCGGAGAGCATCTGTCTGGAGAGTTAGTCAGGTAGAGCTGAGGTTTAAATATCAAATTCAGCAGTGAACTTTTGCAAATGGTTCGTAGAGGACAGTAGATTGCTTTATTAAATTTGTGGCCCCCTACATAGACAGCAAGAGCCAGGATGAAGCAGAAATTAGACAAATGGACGGAAACTGTGATCAAGCTGAGAGCAGTTAACAAATGTCTATGCAAGGGAGCAGGAACAGGGCGCTCAATCCTTCTCCTGGAGGTCTACCTGCAGAGTTGAGATCCAGCCATAATCCAAACCCAAACCAGCTAAACGATTTCTCCAGAAAAAAATCACAGACAGGTGTGTGTGAGAGCAGGACTGGCCCTATGGTTTTAGAAAGAAGTCTTTTTTGCTCACCAAAGCTGCATTTATTTCTTCAAAAACATAATAAAACAGTGATTCTGTAAAAACTGTTAAAATTTCAAAACATTTTAATTTGTAATTTATTCATGTGCTGGCAAAGCTGAATTTTCAGCATCATTCCTCCAGTCTTCAGTGTCACATGATCCTGCAGAAATCATTCTGAAGGATCAATATCAAAGACTTAAGATATACACAGATGGTGCACTCATATCACTATGAATGGGAGGAAGTGCAATATAGTGGAATGAGTCCTGCCTTCTAAGGCCCTGTTTACAACTAGTGTGTTTTTGTTTTCAAAATGCATCATTTTTGATACGGTTACGTCTGTACTATGCCGGCTTTTTCTAACCTCGAAAACAGAAACTTCCGAAAAAACGCAGTAGATCCCGTTTTTCAAAATGAGGATTTTTGAAAACGATGGTGTGGCTTCTCATGTTCCCTCAAACCACACAGAACAAATATTACAAAAACAGATAAATTGAAGTTACTAGTCTACCCTAACTGTCACAGGAAGTCATGACAGTATATCTGCATTATTCATATGAAATCAGCATTCAAGGAGTAGTTCACCCCAAAACTCCATAATTTACTCACTCATAATGTTACAAACTCAGGGCTCATTAATAAGGTTTCTGTGAGAAAACTGCAGATCAGTTGGCTTTGGGCAAGTCAGTAAATTTTTTTAAAAAAGAAGCCTGTTATGCTCCCCAAAGCTCCATTTACTTGATCAAAAACACAGTTAAAAACAGTAAAATTATTAATATTATCACAATTTGAATAACTGACTTCTATTCGCATTGTTGTTCTGACGGCTCAGCTATTCATTTTAATTATATTCAGCCATTCCACCGAAACAGCTGGCTCTTAACCACACAATCACTTCAGATTGGTCAGAAGTGAGCGCATGTGGTGAGGGGGTTCTTAGCCTCGTTAAAAAAACAAAAAAAAAAAGAGTTTAGTATCAAGCTAGCATTTCAGTTATCGACGTGCTGCTTTTGGGGGAAGGTTCGGATGCGTCACTCATGAACAAGTCCGTTAAAAACAAATGAAAATGGGCTCTGCTTGAAGAAACGGCAAAGATGGCCGCTCGCTCTGATCCTGGTGTAAAAAATTAAACCGCCAGGTGTGTGTATGAGTGTAGCATGCCATAAAAAAACTTCAGTACGGCAGTAACAGCAAAAAAGTGCTTCGGCAGCATCAATCAGAAGACGCCGTTTCTTCTCCTCCCTGCCTGGTGCATAATCTACCATACTCGAGGTACAGGCGTCAAGGCTGACCGTGCATGTGACCACAAAGTGCGTATATGCGCTGAACAAGACCTGCCGCTCACTCTGTCGCAGCCACAGGTGGAGCTAATCAAGTCGTTTGCTAACGATCGGAGCGCACTTTCCAAATGATCAATATGTAATGCACACATGGCATTGCTTCACAGTATAAAACAGAATTGTCAGCCAAGCTGCAAAGAAAGACTTTCTCATTGAATGTTGAGGAATGAAAAACTGAAACGGGTCTCAGGAGTAGCCATGCTTGAGGCATCTGCTTTCAGTGCTAAAAAGCCGAAAAAAAAGCACTATAGAAACATATAGAAACGCACTTTTTGTTCTGATGCTGGTGCTATTAGTTTCCTTATTCTGTTCAGTGTAAGCAGGTTGAGTTTAATTTCTTCTTATATACCATTCAAAGTATAACGCTCAGGTTAAAACTGAATTCATTATTATTATTATTGTAATGTCCAGGGTATAACGGCTGGGTTAAAAACAGAAATTATTATATTATATATGGTTTGTGATAATAGCACGTTGCGGCAAAAGCATTCTCTGTTGGCTTTTATTATTTGAGAAATAAAAACTTGGTTAATTATTTGTATGACTACATCACAAAGTCTTTTAAAAGCATTAGATTGAAAACAAATTTCATAAATGTGAGCAACTATTAGAAATGCAGATGCAAATGCAAATGTTCTTGGAGTATTTTATTTGTGCAGGTAAAGCATGTACTCACTATACTCCTAATTATAAGACAAAAAAAACTGCTCATAAACTGGGTGTTTGACAGGTATGACGGTAGAATGGGGTTTGGCAGAGGAAAACGTTTCAGTCAAAAGATTTGTTTTTTTTGCTTTAACCCCTGTGGTTTGCTGCTTAAGGAATGTTTATTAATATTATCAATGTTGAATAATATTATCAAAGTTCAAAAGAACTGCGTTTATTTGACAGAAATCTTTTGTAACATCATAAATGTTTAATAATTTAATAACCACTCTTTTCCATAAATATAGAATTAACTGGGGCTGGATCTATAAGATTTACGTGTTATATTCTTCTGAAGTCATAATATCATGATGTGTGAGACAGATCAAAATATACATTTCAAATATAAGTTTTATGGACTGATTTTTATTATGTTTATTGCTGCAGCCCTTCTTAATCTTCATTGTACTGAAAAGCATGGTCAGGACATTCTTTGAAACTTCTCCTTTGTGTTTCACCGCAGTGCAGAAAGAACGTCACACAGAAACAACTTATGAGAAAATAATAACCGTTTCTAAGGTGAACTATTTCTTTTCTAATTTATTTCTCTCCTGAACAGATGCTGACGCAGGAGGTGCCGTTTTTTTCCTCCTCTTTTTCAATCGGCATTCACAAGCTTGTTTTTATTATTCCCTTGTCACAGCAATGACCAAAGGTGCTGATGAAATTTGCTAATAATTTCGGTTTCACAATCTCAGAGCTGCCAAGCCACAATGCTTTATTTCTCACAGATTTTATTTAGAGCTTAGAAATTAATGAGAAATAGACTGCATGAGAAATCCAATATGAGCTGGGAAAGAAAAGGCAAGCACAGCATACAGGCCATCAGGGAAGGTCCTACTGACCAGGCACATTTCCCACTGGCCTTTCATACAATTGTCTTCCAAGTACATATAATCAAACATCAAATATCATTATATCCCCTTGCTCTTCATAAATAAGTTTGATGTACTGTGCAGAACTATTATGATTCTGATACAGCCATGAGTTCATTAACACGACCGCTATATTTACACGTCGACGTCTATCTAACATTCAGTGACTTGGTTTTATGAACGTACGTGCGTGCACTGCCATACATAAAAAAAAATACAAAAAGTACCTGAGGGTGGACAGATCTCCCTTGGCCGACATGGACGATCCATGCGAGTGAAGATAAGAGGGTGGACGGGAGGCCTGGGGACCCCGGCGGATCAGTTTGCCAGTGACGGGGTCATAGGTCCGCGTTTCTGGTGGTGCAAAGGGCTTGTGGTGAACAGGAGGGGCCTGGAAGAGAGGCCTTGGGACGGACCCCTGGATATCTAGAAATGCGGCGGGACTATTGCTCCTGGAGGACAGCAAAAGATGTCATGTTCAAACTCTGGCTGTCATTTTCAACCAAGAACAGTAAGCATGTAACGTTTTTAATGATTTGCTATTACACCAATTTCCCTGAAAAATTATCACATGTTAGGTATCTTTCCCATTCATTCCCTATGGTCAGTCAATTCTGACAACAAACAGGCAAACGAAGCTGAACCACTCAGATGGAAACTTTTCTTTTTAAATGAATGAGCAACAATATTATTAATAATAATAATAATGGCAAAAGAATCAGTCAAAATGACCAAAATCAATGGATATTTCATGGTTGAAAGAGGGAAAAAAGGCAGAGAATTTGACCCGAAAATATATGCCAATATGTCTTCGCAACATTTGTAACTTTTGCCAGTTTGCTCTGCTCTATGTTCCACTCCGTGTGAACACGCTCTGCTCAGTCGCTCACGGCCCAAGCAAACGATCCACTCATTTCCTCTGCGCTTCATTATCATTACAGTTGTGGTGTGGACTTCTCTATTCTCACAGAATTAGAACAATTGTTAAACTTTACAGTTTTCATCCTTGATGTGCATGGCCCTTAAAGGTAACAAAAAGTATTTCATATCAATAGTTCAGTTGTGCTATAATTCAAGTCTTTCGAAACCTCACGATAACTGTGCGAAGAAAGAGACTTGAAAAATCATGCTCGACAATTCACTTTCCATAGACGTTCTGCTAAGCATCCATTTTTGTGTGTCACAAAGGAAATTCATCTGCATTTGGAACAAAATGAGGGCCATTTTTGGGTAACTCATTAACTGAATAATTCTTTAATACGGCAAGCTGAAAGATTTCTTGGCAACTGTGAGAAGTTCAGTGTTTGATTTTCTATTCATGAGTGTTACAGTTCAGTGAGTAAAAACACAATGAAATGTTCAGCAGTCACAACAGAAAACACTGAAAAAACAATGTTGTTGCAGTCTTAACACCGAAAGGCAAAAGTGAACATAAAGGATGAAAGAGAAGCAAGAAAGACAGAGGTGAATAGAGAGACTGCAAGAGATAAATACCTGTGTGATTTGTTATAGTCGTCTTTGAGAGGAAAGAGTTGCTCCTCTACTCGCTCCCAGCGCTCCAAGCAGCCCCACAACCAATCAGGATTCACCAAATAAAGATGCTTACAGCCCTGAGCTTGACGAACTTTCTCTGTACCTGGAACACGCATACATATTCATATATATGAAACAATTGAGATAAACAACACCACACTTTCATGTGTAATTTTCTTGCCGGTGTCTCTCGCTTCACTATCAGAGGCAGAGCAAAAGAAAATTGCCATCTGAACTGAACATGTTGAGGAAAGGAGGAAAAGAAAGAAAGAAAGAGAAAAAAAAGTCCCAGGCAAATGCAAAATCCTAAGACACATCTTTCTATTCCTCCACTGCATTCACTGCAACTGGCTATCGAAAATACAGAAAAAAATTGTTTATAAAACTAAAATTTCGGAACAGACGTGATCACGGAATAAATTTAATTCAATGAAAGTTTATAAAATATCTGCAATAGAATTAAGCTTTGAAATTTGAAAACACAACAGCATTAAAAGTTTCTACAATAGCTTTTATGATGAAATGTAATAATCGAAAAGCCAGCAACAAAAACCTCTTGATGAAGTGATTGGATTTGGAAAGTATTATTAAATTACAGATTTGCATCGATTTTATTGTATTCGATATCCTTGCATTTTGATTATTGTGTCGAATAGAAAATGCAATCAGAGTGTTTTGCACACGTGATAAAAAAAAAGCAGTTACATAATTCTACCTCTGCCCGCTGTCTATATCTATGCATCCATATTTTCGTACCAGTCAAAATGAGTGTAGTGCCATGAACAAAAGCAACAACACTAATCATGTTGGTTCAAATAGGACATGAATTAACTCTGCTCACAGCCACCGCCTGGCTTTCATTATGGAACGTCCTGTTTCGCTGCTCTCGTCTGAATTGATCATGTGTGAAGTTGTGTCTGTATTAGCGAGGGATCAGAAAGCGGCAAGGACATCCACGCAATTACACAATCCAGCCACCAGATAAATAATTTGGCATCAAAGGCTGAGATCTGTGAAAAGCTGTCAAAAAATATACAGTACAGGAAGAGAAAGTTTGGCAGCTCGTTGCTTCTTTTTTCTCCCGTCTGGCTTTGTGTATTTCCTTCCACTCTTCCTCTCATTAGCCGTTCAACATTTAGACTGTCTTGTGGTTGCTGTGTTTGGCAGAGCTAAGGGTGCTGACGGACGAAAGGGGATGGGGGGGGGGGGATAACAGTTAATATGACAGTGTGGTGACATTGGAGTGTGGAAATGTTTGCTTAATGCTTAATGGTGGCCAATTAGACAGCACTCGACAGTAATTACATTTGCACTTGATCATCCAAGTGTGTGTCTCAATGTGTGTGTGGGCTTTTTCGGGGGTGGATGGTGTCAAGAAGAACACAAAGGAACAATAGGCTTGTTTAAGTTTGTATAAATAAAGTTCATGAAGCTCCAAGACTGTGTGTCAGACTTGATGTTGACCTTCTGCTAAGCACCTTCCTGTTATTAACACTTTGAATAACGGATTTAAAATGAAACAGCAGTTCGTGTCAGAAGACGTTATTCTGGAAGAGAAGAGGATGGTCCTTTTTCCACCTAGTTTTGGTCGATCGGATCACAAGCGGACGACGTTTGAGCTTGCCCACTTTCGACCACTTCCACCGGTAGTCGAAAACGCATTTAACCGGATTGTTTTCGTAGTGGAAATGCTCATGTGGTCGAATGTTTTCAAACAGCCACTAAAGACTCTCCGCGTACTGTCCTAATGCGTGGACTTTATGGGAAGCGCGCTAGCCAGACGGGATTCAAACTTTGTCGGCTGAAAGCCCAAATTTGGTTTAAAGACAAAAAAAAAACGTACCAGCCATGTTCCCTCACCATTCCTGATTTCTAACACGCACTCACGTGTTCGGCCGGTCTCGCTGCTGTCAGAGCAGAAACAAAAGCTGGCGCTCTCCCTATGTTTTTCCGTCGTCTCTGAACACGTTCATGTGTAAAATGAGCAAGCTTATTTTGTCCACTACATCGAAAGATCTAAATACCTATACATGTACTCGCCCTCAGAAATCAGGACAGAAATGGTTGAAAGTGGACAAAAGAGACAGATTAAGGGTGCGTTCACACTTGTCATGTTTGGTTCGATTAAAACGAACCCTGGTGCGATTGCTCAGTTAGTGCGGTTCGTTTGAACACATGTGAACGCTGCCATCCGAACCCTGGTGCGCACCAAACAAGCGGACCGAGACCGCTAAAAAGATCTCTGGTCTCTGTCCGCTTCCAAACGAACTCTGGTGCGGTTCGATTGATATATGAACGCAACATGGACCAAAGACATGTAAACGAACCAAAGAGAGAACGTGATGCCTCAAGATGCGACGCTACAAGTCAGCTGATTCGACGACGCGGAAAGATCGGTGTATCCAAAATGAGTCGAGGGCAAACGTGGAACAACAACCTCATCAATATTTGTTTCTGCATATAACGGAAGAAATCCTGGTGCTGTTTTAAACATTTTATAAGCGCTTCATGAGTTCTTAGCTGGTAAAAATAAAGCATACGTACACGCATAAAATGATGGCGTTTAATCCAGTGCACAGCGTTGTTTTAAATGTTCGGGAATGAAGCTCCATCGCCAAATATACGTCATAAAAGGCGACCAATCAGGTCGTGACCGTATCCCTATGCCTTTGGTTCGGTAACTTAAAGTTCGCTGTTAAAAATGCCAGTGTGAACGCTAAGCGGACCAGGACTATATGTTTTGTTTTGTTTTTTGGTCCGGACCAAACGAACCAAACGAACCGAACTACAAGTGTCAACGCACCCTTAGCGGTCTCGGTCCGCTTGTTTGGTGCGCACCAGGGTTCGGATGGCAGCGTTCACATATGTTCAAACGAACCGCACTAACTGAGCGATGGGGTTCGTTTTAATCGAACCAAACATGACAAGTGTGAACGCACCCTACAATACCAGGTGGAAACTGGTATGTGTCTCTTTCGTCCACCTGTGATCCAATTGACCAAAACGCATCTTAATACCAGGTGGAAACAGGGCCTAAAATAATAAAGCATCATTAACTGCTTGATCTGCGTGATTCTCGAATTCAATAGCAATATGTATATCCAAAGGTGTGCAGTAGAAGAATATTGTATAAAACATTTGCAAATAAAGCACTGTTTCAAATCCATATGTTCAAGAAAATATAATCTTCTCTTCCTAGGATATTGCTGCAAAGTAAAAGTAATAAAATAATAAAAAGTTGCTGTAACCAGGGAAGACTAATACACTGATGTTTGTAAACGCAATCACTCGAGACAGTTCTGGGATGTAATTATACCAATTTTTCTAGCGCACCCAGGAATTTATTCGGTAAATGTGCTTCTTTTGTAGTTTATGTACACGTTTCCTTATTGAATAAAAAAAATGTATAGTTTTCAAACACACAAGGAAAATATGCCTGTAACGCACGGAACGACCACGAGAAATGTTTTCAGCACTGAACATCGGGATGCGGATTACAGTTTTTACAGTGGACATATTTCATATAACCTACTCTTTAATGTCTGTAAATAAATTCAATTGTAAATATTAGTATTGCAATTTTAGAGTTGTCCTATAAAATAAAATGATTATTTTTATTAAACACCCCATTTCCGTCACAACAAACTTTTAATAAAGATTAGCTTACAGTACTGCTCAAATATTTTAGTATTATACTTGTCTAGGTAGATCCAGGAATGGAAAAGTTTGGAAACCCCTGCTTTGGTAAATAATTGTTAAAGATTATTCCAAACTACTTTTTTTGATTTTATGAAAATGTATTTTTAATAAATCTACAGAAGTGAATAAAAACTGCATCATGTCATTGATCCACATCATAAGAGCAAAAACTACACAGTCACAGACTTTACAGTCATGATTATCAACAGTCAATGTCACATTCAAACATCTTCACTGGCATAAAATTAAAATTGTGGCATGCATATAAAAGAAAACACTGTGCTACTGCTAGAAATGTTTTGTCTGGAATGTCTGCAGTCAGTGCATCATATTAACAGCGACCTCTCTAATGGTGCTGTGGTACCCATGGACCGATACAGGAATAGTATCATTCAAATCCTGTCCTGCTACAAAGATTCAGACATCAGATTCAGTTGAGAACTGATCATTTTTTTCCTCTTACAGATAATGAGCAATAATAGAGAAACGTCATTTTACGGTTTACTGTACATTTGTGTTGACCTCGCTGATTAGCAGAGAGTTGTGAAAGTTCATCTCTGCTGCTCATGACACAATGCACAATCAGGAGTGTCATATATGGCTCTTAAAAAATTACCAATCAACAACTCCATGAGATCTGCTCATCATCACATTAACAAAAGGATCAAAATAAACCCCAACCTTACATAGAGCACTGCTTAGTGCTGTTTAAATATTAAATATATTAAAGTTGAAACCATAGAGATGAGTAAGCAGACAAGCCTGTCAAGAAACTTTTTAGGTTTTTTTTGAGGACTGTGATCATTTGGTGCAAAATATTTTTTGAATAACCTTTTGAAAAACTGCAATTAAATACCCATTTATCATGTCTGATTGGTGTGTAATGAGCTGAACTGTTACTTGTTAGGGCTGCACATGTTGGCTTGTGTATGTAATGTATGAATATATGTCACATAAAATGTGTATATAGTCCCTATAATATTATAATACAAATAATTTTACCAAACAAAATTTTGTAATATTGTAAAATTACAATATTATTGATAATGTTTAAACATTAAATCTTTTGACAGAAAACCATTAGGAAGACCTTAAAGCTTCTCTTTGGTTGACAACAGTAGGTTTTAGAGCTGCAACTAACGATTATTTTTATTACGTTTTTTTTTTTTAATCTAGTGATCTTTTTTACGCAAGAAGTTAGAACTAATTTATCAATTCATTGAGGTGTAGAAACACTGGGACATGCCATTATGTAATAATACAATTTGATTTTGATTAAAAATAAGCCATTTATGTGTGTTCGTCCAGTGGTGGACATTTGAACTTTAACATGAAGAGTGTCAAAGACTTTACAGTCTTAAAGGAACTTTGATAGTGTTCAAGCCATTGAACAAACGTCTCCTGAACCATATATTTATCCTCTTGCTCTGTCTGTGATGCAGCGAGTCTTAGCGAGCGCGCGGGGCGGGAATCAGGAGCGCGAGCGACTGAAACCTCGCACGTGCGAAAGAGAACGTCCGCGCACATCCAAATAAACTTCTTTGAAATGCCAAACTGATTTTCGTTCGCTCGAAATATTTTCTTATTTGCGAGACAAAGATTTTCTCCTCAACTCAGTTCACGCGCGAAACGCCCTTTCGCGCTCTCAAAATATGATCTTGCGCGAAAATTTGGCAGAGATCCAATTCCAGAGGTGGTACGCCATTTTGGTTCCGCAAAGGGAACAAAGGAGCATTTTATTCGGCCTCTGTTTAAAGTATTCCCATACTTTTGATAATCGTGGTCTAGCTTTTTGTGATAGAATGGAACTTTCTCGGTTCCCGGGAGCAGAAGCCGCCGTTACGCCAGATGAATGTAAACGGTGTGACGCGTCGACGCATTTCATGCACGCGTCGCTGCAATCAGTCTGCGTTCTAATTAAAAGTATGGGAAGATGGTCAGCACATGTTCTCAAATGCACGTTAAAGCGACCCTCGGATGCAGAAATAGAGCTCGAGAGGAGCAGCCTTTACTGTGAGATACTGAAAACAATGGATCATGAGTGGATCAAGTGCAAATGTATAGAGTCACGCTTTGCTCTGAAACACGCAGCACAATTGATTCCAAATTACATGAGTTAGTAATAGAATTTGAATAAGATAATCTTCTACCATATTGACATAAAAATACAAATATAAAGAAAATATATTACATAATTTGTTATCAGCAACATGAAATGCATTAAACATTACATTACGTTAGGGTTTCCCAGACTGGGGTTCATGATGGAAAAAAAAAAAAAAAATCAATCTATTAATTAAATCATAAAAATAAAAACTATCAAAATAAAACAAATATTTTATGTTTACCTGCATGTCATGTGACCATTAACCAAGATCAGAGAACTGCGAACTTATTTATTCTTATTATTGACTTAAGGCATATTAGTGGCTGGTCTGTGTGTGCAATTCCACATACCTGGAAGACCTTCTAAACGTATATAAGCAGTAGGTTTGTTTAGAAAAAAAAGAAAAAAGTATGGCAAATCAATAAATTATGAATAATTTACTGCCATTGTGAGAATAATATGCAATCATGTAATCAATGGTCTTTTATAAGACTGTAAGTACTCAAATTATTTGAACGTTTAATTTCAAGTACTTCATTTTTGGAATCTGATTCCGTAATCCAGATTACATGTAAACAGTTACTACCCATCACTACTGACTAGTTCCTTCTTTAATCATGTGTTTTAAGAACGCGTGACTCACCTGCACGTGCAGCAATTAGGTGGGTGGTGCGGTTGGGGTCTTTGGCGTTGAGCACGAGGGTCTTGCCAAGCTTGGCACCCAGCGCCTTGGCGTGATACCACTCTCTTGTGCGCTCCATTGGGTAGTTGGTGGGATACAGGCCACTGAAAACGACCGTAGTACCCTCCAGAGTGCGGCCCTTCAGTTCTGGAACAATTCTTCGGATGTCCGGACTCTCTGAACGGTCTTTCCTAAGGTAGGCCTCATAGCGTGAGTAATACTCACTGTGGATGCGAACCAAAACCTCCTCCAAGTAAATGAGATGGTCGTCTTGGTCAATGTCTTCCTCTTCCTCGTCATCCTCATCCTCCATACTATGATCTAAAGACTCCTCACCCATAGTGACACCTGACTGCTCGCTGTTTTGAGACTCAGTTTCAACTTCCTTCTTGTCAGAACAGCCGTTGCCCAACTCACAGAGAGCTTCAGGATTTGTTTCTGGGACATCATTCCCCTCTGTCCTCTGTTTGTCCCCATCCCCATCCCCATCATCCTCTTTGCTTTTACACTGCTCTGTTTTTGTTTGTTTGGGTTTCCCAGTGTCCACTGGCTGTCCTTCACCATCACTGTCAGATAATCCCATTTTATCCTCGCTTTCACTGTCGCTCGAAAGGTCAAAATCCAGATCATTGGCAGTGGCATCGGGAGCAGCATTTGGGATGTCAGTCTCACCTGAGGTACACGTCACACCTGAGCTGCCCTCGCCCTCCATTTTTGCATTGCTCTTGTCACTTAAATCTCTGCTCTCACTCTCCCCAGTGGGGTGAGTCCTCTCATTGACTAAAGCTCCCTGAGTGGTGGTGGCCGAGGACGACTCCTCATGCCCAGTTTTTCTGTCCTTGCTGGATTTCCTGAGGCCGTTTCTCTGTTCTTCCTGTCCTGATGATTCCAAGTTCTCCGCAGGTCGCCCAGCCTGGCTACCTATAACATGATAACATAAGTAATGCTTGGTTACGATGAATATTAACAAATAATAACAAATAGTTCAGTTTCAAACATTCGCTCAGCATCTCACTATGGAAAATGCCTCTGGCATAACAGATCCTGGAAGCACCAATAACGGCGGTGATGCGGAAGTCCTGTCTCCCTAATATATACAGCTGTCACAGGTACGTTCTTAGTTCTCGATCTCTTCTGCGTGAAGACCTAATCGGAAGCTATCCCTCAGCAGGGCCCGTTTTTGTAAATTGTTGTTTAACTTTTCCAAGACGAGCCATCAAGGTACATCGCCAAACGCAGCTGTTTTGCTAGCAGGCCTATTTAATGTCAATGTGAATTATTTGCTTGCATATACTAAAAGAATTAAAGAGAATTTGCTGCAACACATTAGCTATTTCTTCCTAATGCTTAGGCATTATCTCTATTATGGCGATTGCTAGTTTTTGCAAGCGGTGGAGCGAAACTTCCCAATGATCTCCTGTAAGGATCTACATCCTTTGTGCATCGCATGTGTGGAGGTGAGAGGCAGTACTCGCAAACCCCGAGTGCTGACCTCACTCTTCTCTCTTCACATCAAGTGTGCTAGAGAGGAGTGCAGGCTGTGGCTGCTAATAACAGGAGACCCCTCCCTCATGCAGCTGGGGTGAATTTATGGATGAAATCTCCCTTAAACTGCCTAGCCTCTTTAGATCCTTAATGGATGAAAGAGAGGAGGACGATGAAGATGAAGGAGGAGGAAGGTGGGGAGCATGAAGACGATGCTATCCTCCCGTCGAATCCCTCCCGGCCAGGCAGCACTCTAAGCGAAGGGTCCGCCTTCCCCAGCTCAGGTGTAGTTCGACCTACTAGAAATGTGCTGGAGGGCAGAAGCAAAACTCTCCATTGACTGACTGTCACAGCAGGCAGGCCAGGGAACGGAGAGAGACCTCTATGATGGAAAGACACTGCAGTCACGTGCCCCAGCTCATTCCAGCGGACCAAACATTTCTGGGATAAGCCCTTTTCACACAAGATTCCTGTAAAAGGGTTTAAGGGTGGATATTAATAAGATGAAGGAGTTGAGAATGGCAAATCCTCCTGTTGACCTGTCAGTTGCACATCATCTCAACCCTAACCACAAGGCAGCCTTTTCCTCTGCCTCACTGCCAGGACACACAGAGCGCTTCAAAGAAGCCTCAGAAGATCAGAAGTTTTTTGTAAAATGTTTCGTTTTTGGGCCCTGGCATTGAGGGCTCTTAATGCCACCTCTCAGTCAGAGCTTATGGAGGAGATGGGGAGGCAAATGGATGCGGGGACACCAAACCCTGCTCTATGGGAAGAAATCTGTTATTGTAGATCTCAACCTGAGAACTTCCTGGGGCACGTGTCCAGAGCTGTGGTCACAGTCTGGGCCTGGGGGACTCCCACATCATGATTGGCTAGTCAACTGACAGACGTACTTGGTGCTTTCAGGATCTGTCACGCGAGATGCGGTTCCCATAGCGAGATACATAAGTAGCCTAATGATTTAATACATACCTTTTTTATAAAATATCACTGCATATATTGAACAGTGCTGATTTTGGTGCCTGGGGCCCAAAAACTTACAAGGGGCCACAAGATGACTTAAAATTATTTAAACTAAGCACTAAACAAGCATTACAATAAGCAAAAGTAACAAACAAAAACAAAAAGCAAAAAAAAAAAACAGCTATTAAATCATCCCCTCAACAGTTTTCTTTTTGAAGAACCAGGATTTAAAATGTCGGTCTCGGCGAGTATTGAAATAAATAGTCAGTTTTGGAACGTAAATAGCCTGTCATGTTAATCAAAGAACAAAAGGCAAAGAGAAAAATCAGTGCCCTTAACGGAATATATTTTCTAACCTTAATTGTAAGCATTAAGCTGTATTTAATTTTTACAAATGAAGACTATCCAGTGTTATTTTACATTTGATTACATTAATGTCTGTAGTAGCCTATTTCGTACTCGATTCACCTGAAAAAATGTCATATTTTTTATTTTTGTTTATTACCTTTGGCTCCTTATTTTAATTTATTCATTCGTTTGCATCAATTTTTCTTAATTTATTACTGATTGTTTACTTGACCTTTATTTGTAAATTTAGTTCAATCATTCAAATAAAGTCTCCCAGTGCTGTGTGCAAGCTATTGCAACAAAATTACTCAAATTATCAAAATATTAATAGATAAAAACAAATTATCTGTATGGCGGTACATATGGCAGTAAGTATACTTTGGGCTTTAAAATGCCATGTGCATTTTTATAATAAATATACATTCATCCAAATTCTAAAATATTTGAATCGGCTAGAAACGGAGTTATATTTTTTGAAAACAGCGACATTTTTATTTTAATACACACACAAACATCTTTTTTGTCTTTTAAAGAACCAGGATTCCCAAATGTTATGAAAACTGTCTAGGATATATGAGGAAGCCTAATTTTAAAAGTGTGATTTTTCGACCTGAAAAAGATCATTTATTAATCTTAACATGCCATATTGGTTATAATGAATATACATTTTACTAATTGTGGCACGTAATTCTGGTAGAACTTGAGTTAAATATATATACATTTTAAAATCATCGTGATTACGTAATACGCATTGCAGAGCTAGTGCAAGACAAGCATTTGTGGTTAAAAAGTACATATGTTTTCGGTTTCGTTTTTGACCGATCGTTTTGCTGGATAAGACCCTTCTTCCTTGGCTGGGGTCATGTAGAGCCCTTTGAAGCTGCACTGAAACTGGAATTTGGACCTTCAGTCCATTGAAGACCATTATATGGAGCAAAATCTTTTCCTCAACAACCTTAATTTCTTTACGACTAAAGAAAGAAAGACATGAGCATGGAGGCGAGTAAATTATCAGGAAATTAAATTGAAGGGAATTAATCCTTTAAATACTATTGTGGACTTCAGGCCTCAAGTCAAAAAGGTTGAGAACCATTGCACTAGACATCCACTATAACGAACTGATTTTTGGGAAAATGTCATTTTCCACATCCCTCACAAGATTTACAAATGGGAGGCCAACAACAAATGCCTTCAAAGGTGAAGCTCCACTTGAACTGTTCGCAAACAGACATCGCTATTTTAATTTTGCTTCCAGTGTGCCCAGCGCTCAGGGACTCGTACTTCATATTGCTCTTAACAGAAAGAGGTAGAGTTTACTTCAGCCTCTGCATATTCCTGTGAACTTTCTTTAGTTTGTGAAGGAGTAAATCAGTTTTATAGTTCCCCTGCTGGTTGCCACATTGACCTCCACCGGCGGTGTGTTCCCTGGAGCTGCTGTAAAATGCATTGGGGTCCTCTCCTCTGATAAGAAGATTATTTTAGTGCTCACAGATCACACACATGCCTTTATTAAAAGACCAACATCGCTTCTTATTAAACCCTTCCTGCTGGAAAGTGAGTGGAGCTACTTTTCCACCCAGAAAAAATTTGGCATTTTTAAAGCAAATCTAATCTTCTTTGTCAGTAACTTTAGAATGTGAGCAATATTTAACTGTTATAAAAATGAACCGGAAATGAACTGACTAGAACATGTTCCGATTCCAAATGGCAACACAGACAGCATTTTAAGGCATCATGTGTGAAACCCCCAACATGACAGCTTTTCCAAACATCCAGGTAACTAAACAATTTCAACCTTCACTTTAAAGAAACTCTAAAGATGTGGACTCAAAAGTAAGATTTCAGTTCAATTTTATATCAATAGTGCAGCAATGCATGCACAGCTCACACAGAAGTCACTTTTAAACCGAGCAGTTTTCGGTTGGTCGACGCAGTATGTTCACTTGAACCCGATGCAAAATCTGCAAGCGGAAATCTTTTGCCCTCACGCAAAATCCCGATCACTTGGATTCCTATTGAAATGACTGGATTTCTCCTGCTCAAATGCACCAAATGTGACCAAACCTTATATTCTTGGTTGCGTTTAACTCCCCTAAGCACTTCCCCTGCCACTGCCATTTGGAAGTCCGTTCAAGTTCATCAATTGATAGGGATGTTGAAATGAATCGTTTCTATGATGCATCGCGATGTGGACAATTCCGCATCGATACAGTGATAGACCATAATCGATTATATTTCTCCGATCTCATTCGTCGCATACACATTTTACACGCTACCGTAAAATGGCGGAGGGAGGCGAAACAAAAGCAAGTAATAAAAAATGCAGCACTATTTTAACATTTACAGTGTGCGAGCATGTGCGTGTTCCAGAAAAAACATCATTAAAATAGTCAAAGTGACTAAAGTGGTTCAACCTTAATGTTATGAAGCAACGAGAATACTTTTTGTGCTCAAAAACAAAACAAAAATAACGACTTTATTCAATCATTTTTTCTCTTCCATGTCAGTCTCCCACACAATTGATGTAGTGAGCACAGTGCAGCGCTTCCGGGTTCTACGTCAGAACGGTGACATTATTGTGATACATCGTGGAATCGAATCAAATCAAATCGTTGACATAATTGAAATCAAATTGAATCGTGAGACCAGTGACATTATTTGGACAGACACTTGACACAAAATTCTGAATTCCTATAAACATGACTGGAAAATTTGTCAAGCAAAAGGTAAATACAACTGTCCTTAAGACAGTATTATATATATATTCTTGTAGGATAACGTGATCCCAGAATGCACTTAAATGTAACTTTAATTTAATCTAATTAAAAATCAACTATTTTACCCAATACTTGTGGGTGCAGCCTACAGCGTATTGGACTGTTAACTTAATAGAACGCTAATCAACATCAAACTCTACTGGAATCAATTGCATGTTAAGTCTCTTGCATTTCACATGAGTAGCACTATTTGTGTGCCATGCAGAGTTGCACTTTCAGATGCTCTATAGCTTAGGATGCTGTTTTAGAAGGTAGCCTATCTAGACAAGTCATTCGGGCAGCACACTTAGGCTAATTTCCAGTTTGCCACGCTTTAACGTTAATTAGAGTCACTGGGAAAATGAACATTACCTTTTCTGGCCATCTGGGCCTCTCGTGAGCCCGGTGGGGCGTTGATGTCACCGGTGCCCTGGAAGTAGATATATTTCTTCACTGTGATGAGGTTGGGGGCGAACTTCCACACGTCCTCTCTATCGTCTATGATGCACACCATGGAATCTCCACAGGGGAACAAATTTCTACAAAAGGAACACAGTTTTTATACTGACATTTTCATATGCTCATATTTAGCAGCTGGTGGTCGGTTATGACAAAATGAACAGCATCCAGACAGCGCCAGCCTGCCAAGACCAAAATGTCAATGAGCATTTTATAACATTAACATAATACCAAAAATAGTGTCCAAAAACGGTTTTGGATAATTAACTGATCTCAAGGTGATTTTTAGTGGATATATACAAGTCAATTCTTCTCGAGTTTACACAGGTGTCCTAGCACAGGAACCACAGGTTTAGAGAATCACCTTAAAGGTAAATAGCAGGGGTCGCCTGACATGCGCTTTTCAGGGCCAATGCCGATTATTACCTATCGGTCACACACCAATAATCGATATTTTCAACCGATTATATATATATATATATATATATATATATATACACTCACATAGGTGGATCTCAAAAAATTTGAATATTGTGGAAAAATACAACATTTTTCACCATTTACTTAAAGTGAAAATGCGACATTTTCTAGACTCCTTACATGAAAACTAAAATGTTTCAAGTATTTTTTTTTTTAAATTAATTACGGCCTGCAGCTCAAAAAAAAAAAAAAAAAAAAAAAATCACATCTCAATATTTAATTTCAAGTTCCATTAAATTACCATTCTCAGGGTATAAATACTGGGTCTAGGTCAGTAATCTCAACAGCAGTCATGGGGAAGTCTTCAGACTTGTCCAGAAGACGATTGTCCGAAAAACTTAAGAGAGCTTCAAAAGGAGTGGACTGAAGCTGGAGTCAGTGCATCAAGAGTCACCACTCACAGACGTCTTCAGGAAATGGGGTACAACTGTCGCATTCCAAGTACCAAGCCACTTCTGAACCAAAGACGCGTCTTACCTGGGCTAAGGAGAAAAAGAACTGGACTGTGGCTCAGAGGTCCTAAGTGCCCTTTTCAGATGAAAGTAAATTTTGCATTTCCTTTTGGAAACCAAGGTCCCAGAGTCTGGAGAAAGAGTGGAGAGGCACAGAATCCAACTTGCTTGAAGTTTGCTTGAAATTTCCTCAGTTGATGATTTGGGGTGGAATGTCTTTTGCTGGTGTTGGTCCACTGTCTTTCATCAAGTCCAGAGTCAACACAGTTGTCTAAAAGGAGATTTTAGAGTACTTCATGCTTCCATCTGCTGACAAGATTTATGGAGATGCCGATTTCCTTTTCCTGCAGAACTTAGCACCTACCCACAGTGCCAAAAGTACTACTAACTGATTTTCCTGTCAAAATATTACTGTGCTTGACTGGCCAGCCAACTTGCCTGACACGAACCCCAAAGAGAATCTATGGGATATTGTCAAGAGGAAGGTGCGAAACACCCAACCAAACAATACAGATGAGCTGAAGGCTGCTACCAAAGCAAGCTGGGCTTCAATAAGGCCACAGCAGTGCCACAGGTTGATTGCCTCAATGCCACACTGCAATTTGTGCCAAAGGAGCCAGACCAAGTATTGAGAGCAAGAATGAACAAACTTTTCAGAAATTGAATTTATTTTGTAAACAAAAAAGTTAATGTGAATATTTTACTTTGTCTACTAAATCTAGAACATATTTAAGTTTGACTGTTTGAATTAAAATTACAGAAAAAAACAACAACTTTTGCATGATTTTTTGAGATGCACCTGTTTTTAAAAGATGCTGATGCACCTGGTATTAAAATGAAAATTGGTGACAAAATAAGAGTTCTGACAAAAACTGTTGTATTTTTAAGAACTAAAAGGAATATAATGTTACAAACTCAGTTCACATTCACTAAAGACAATACTAATACTCGCCAAGACGGCATTTTAACATAACTGTGTGTGCATCTGAACATTTATGTGTAATAAGTCTCGAAAAATAACTCAATCTGACACTTGTTTGAGAGGCCCGTGTGCACGTGCATTGGCTGAGAGCGCACTGACTGGCGACTGTCGCTTGAGAGCTCGCGAGTACTTTGTGCTTTAAAATAGCTTGCATTTTTGAATAAAATCACGTGCAAGTGCCAATTCAGTCAACTGTCCGAAACGCATGCTAAACTCTTATATTGCAGCGTGCAGCTTGCTTGCAGAGCGAACTCAATGTGGATCCTATGGATGTGAAGCCATTTGCGCATTTTGAGAGAGTGGGAGACTCTGTACAGCTGAATCATTCAAACATATCACAGAAAGTTTTAAAATAACTGACATGCTCTGATAATCTGTTTGGATAGAATCTACATGCTATAGTGTATAAATGTTTGAGGGAATTTCCACGCCAAAATTTAAGCCCTGATTAGATTGAGGTGTTTTGGAACTTCAAGACAACCAATCCATGACCACCAAAGCAGCTCCAGTTATCAAGTGCTTTCGGTATGAAAGTGCAAAACTTTCAGTGCCTTCAGCCTTCCGCAATGATTGGCTGGATTCGCGACTCCCAACAAATCAGATGGGCAGTGGGCGGAGCTTGCTCTAGGCCTCAGAGTGGTGTGTTCCGACAGTGGTGGTTGCATCAGAGCCAAATAGCGCATTTCAAAATTAAAGTACTTTATCGGAAAATCGTTTTTTGAAAATGACCGATAACCATAAAAATGCTAATATCGCCATTGATAATTGGTCGACTCCTAGTAAGGACATTGTTGATATTTGAAATCAATCCAAACAAACCCACCAATATCTTCACTGCTCCGCCGCCAAAACTCACCCTCCAATCCTAACCACCTTGTCTCGAACCATGGCCCCTTCGCTGCTGGTAGGCGAGGCGAGTCCACTAACAATGACGCTAAACACCACATTCTCTAGTGTCATCAGTGTGCAGTGGTTTACCAGCAGAACTCTCACTAGCTGGCCACTGTTAGGCCAGTTACTCTTTCTGCAGTTTTTTTTCTTTTTTCAAATCTCCCTCTTACTCGTTCTGTCTCCTCGACCGTTATACACCCCCTAATGCTGATTGGCTAAACGTTTGTTATTGGTGTCAGCTCGACTAACTTCCAAACAGTGTTTTTGAGAAACTACATACCCCACCCTTTAAAGGGATAGAAGTTTCATTTTTGTGTGAACTATCATCATTCGCTCACCCTCAAGTAGTTCGAAACCTGTATGAATTTCTTTGTTCTGCTGAACACAAAAGGAAGATATTTGGAAGAATATCAGTATCCTGACAGATCACACTGACAACCATAATAGGAAAAATAAATACTATGTTAAGTCAGTTGGGGGGAGGGGGGGGTGATCTGTTTGGTTACCGATATTCATCCAAATATCTTCGTTTGTGTTCAGCAGAACAAAGAAATTCTTACAAGTTTGGAACTACTTGAGGGTAAGAAACTGATAACCGAATTGTCATTTTTGGGTGAAAAATCCCTTTATCTAATGTTAATTGACAGCCATAAACTGTCACAATGCACAGGAAAAGTGAGTTTGTGCAGTCTGCGTTTCAAACAAATGGTTTAATATTTTGTTATTCAGACATTTCTGAAGTGCTTCTTGAGCATCCAAACACGTTTGGGGACACTGGGTATATACCGTAATGAGTATAGATTTATTTGTAAATGTCTGGCGCATCTAAACAGCCCCCAAGAACATCTTTCCAACAGCTTGAGTTCTGAAATGGCAAACAAACTCATTCACACTAATAGAAGCATTGGGCTGCAGAGACTTGGCTTCTGTAGGTTCATCGACCGAAAGAAAGTGGAAGTCTGATCGTGACTGTCTTTGTATGACACTGGCAGCTCTGTAAGACTGTTCTTCCTTCAAGGTCAGTATAAGAGCTCCATATGAAACCCACACATATTAAAAAGTCTGACACGAGGAAAGTGAAGTGAACTGGATTTCCTCCAGCATTGTTAATGTATAAAACAAGAAAAAACAGACTGTGCCTGGAAGCCTTCAGATGGTTTTGTTATTGAAGCAGGATAATTAATGCTTAAATACTATGATATAACATTATAAATATGAGTCCGAGCATACATTTAACAGACCTTAAACACAAGATACAGGAATGTAAACTAAGAGGTGAAATAGCTAAGACAGAAAAAGGTGGTCCAGGATATGCTCCCCACAGTTTTTATGTTTTATTTTTTTTTTTACATTACAAGGTTAAAGTACCCTTTAAGTCATTTTAATGATTAAAATGTTGAACATTCAGCTTCAAAGGTTTATATTTCACCTCAAGTGTTTTACCTCAAAAGAAAATAACATGAAGGATGTGCATGAGAGAAATATGCTTGATGGAAATGGGTTATATTTTCAAAAAGAGGGGGAAAAAGGGGTAGTCGTGGCCTAGTGGTGAGGGAGTCGGGCTTGTAATCTGAAGGTTGCCAGTTCGATTCCCACGCCGGCAGGAATTGAAAGTGGGGATTGTGAATAAACAGCACTCTCTCCACCTTCGATACCACGACTAAAGTGCCCTTGAGCAAGACACCTGACCCCTAATTGCTCCCCTTGTAAGTTGCTTTGGATAAAAGCGTCTGCTAAAATGATGAAAAAATGAAAAAAAAAAATGAAAAATGGAAAGGCTACAAATATACAGGCTCAACAAATATATAATTCTACTGAAATCGATATAAAGAAGATCATGTTGCGTTCATGACTACATTGAAGTTTCTAAATGCATTGAGTGTTCTCCGTATTTTTGGCCTATCATGCAGTGCCGAATTAATATTGATGTGGCTGAAAAGCAGGGTTCTGCTAGAGTGCACCTTATGTAAGTGCTTGAAAGCAGTCTTAGGTTTAGTCTTAAGCTGAATCAGAGCTGTTCTCTTCTGCGTAGCGCACTCGTGCAGAGAACCTTTGTTCACACTGCTGGAGTGAAGAAAACAACTGCCAACATTTTCAGATGAGGTTGACTAAGCTTTAGGTTTAACAAGGAAACCTTTTTGGATTCTTGGCTTTTATAATTTAATCTTTAAAATTAATTCAGCTGTAAAGAACAAATAAAAATAAATTAAGTCGCATAATCCAACTTCCCTTGTCTTCAGCAAACACCACTAATAACATCAGAGCCAAAATCAAACACTAAAAGATACACAACCATTCAAAGGTTTGGGATCTGTGAGATATTTAGATTAATTTATTTAAGGTGTTCTTGTTACAATGTTATTACACATTTAAATACGGAGGAATATTAATAAACTACATGCACGTACTATAGGGTTAGGATTAACGTTAGTTGCATGTAATTATACATGATGTATAGCAATTACTATAGTAATGTGTAACAAGGACACTGTAGATACAGTAAAAACGGTAATACTGTGTAATAGTATTATTTTTAATAAATTTATAAAATGTAATTTATTCCTGTGATGGCAAACCTACATTTTCAGCATCATGTGAGTCTTCAGTCACATGATCCTTCAGAGATCCTTCAACATTTTTTTGTGAAATCTGATACATTTTTCATAATTCTTTGATGAGTAAGTCAAGTTCAAAACAACAGCATTTATACATTATAACATTATGTCTTTACTGTTACTGTTGATGCATCATGGCTGAATGAAACTTAATAGATTTAAAAAAAAAAAAACTAAAAAACTACTTTGGAACGGTAGTGTAAATGAGTTGAATATAATGCTTCATATCAAGAAATACAATGGAGGCTAAACTACTCCAGAAGTATAAGACTGAAACGCGTGAAACATGGCTCACCTGAGGTTGCCTGTCTTCGAGAAAGGGTCGATGCATTCATCTCTAGACATGATCCGATGAGAGAAGAGTTTCTTTTCAGGGTCTAAAAAACCTTTTTTAAAAAAGAGAAAAAGTGAGTGAGTGAGAGAAAGAATGTTTTCTTCTGTCATTTCTTTTAAAGATAAAGTGTAAATTACAGCCGGAAGCAGAGCTATAAACTCTGTGGTTTCGCTCAGTCCGCATTGAATCTATTTACAGCTGTAATGAAAGGAAAAACTGGAAAAATAAAACGAACCAATGCTTTTATGTTTTCAAAGGTGCAGCATTGACAAGCTTTCCATCTCTTGTGTGCACTACCTACATAAATAAAGACTTTAACTTCCTTTATTGTGCCTTATCTACTACTGGTGTGTCCACAACCACACTACAGACTCGGGGTTTGTAGGAAGTACTGACGGCAAGATGCTAAACACTCGCTAAACTATGAGGCCTCTCCAGGTCTTGTTCAAATGATGGTAAACCCGCACCTGAAACAGAGAAACCTGGGGGCTCTAAAGATATCCTACAAAATCCTACCTGAATTAAAACCGCACTGTACAATCTCGAAGCATACCAACTAGACATCCCATAATAAAATCTCTGACCTAAATAAAAGAATTAGACCTGGCTTCACAGACAGGGCTTAGATTAGGCCTTAGTTCGATTAGAACATTTAAATAGCTTTTATAAACATTACTAGTGTGCATCTTGAGACAAAACAATGGTGTATTTTAAGATATCAGTGCAAGTTGCTTTCAATTAAAACAGCTCGTAAAACTTGTATTTTAGTCTGGGACTAGGCTTAAGCCTTGTCTGTGAAAGCAGGGGTTAATGTGTCACACCTAACAATTGCCTTTATAGAGTATAGGTTATATTATAGATGCCTATACAAGTGGAACATCACTAAACTGATTTTGTTTATTAGTCATTTAGCAGATGCTTTCATCCAAAGCCGTTAACAGGAAACTGAATGCTGGGACAGTCCTTGCAGATGACACTTTATTCGTGTTGATTGCTGCGTTTGGATATTTAGTGCAACAAATTGACAAACAACGTACTTATCCTCAAACTCAAAACCTGAGAATATGAACAAATGCTGCCACCTGGTGTCATAGTGAAAAGGAATCAAATCTCACACACATACACCAAGTTATGGGGTTGCTCTGCATGTTTACCATCCAACAGGAGATCATCAAAGAGTCTGATCGCACAGAAAAATAATATCGCACCTCTTCTCAACGAGCCACGTGACTTGAAGCATCACATTTGTAGCACTAAGTTTCATACTTATGGTTAGAGTTTTGTTTGCGCTGCGCCGTACAATCTCTGCCAAAGTATAGTGATGTACCTGCAATGGTGTGAGCGTATAAACGGCTGCCAAAGGTGAAGACGTGCAGCTCATAGAGTTTGGCGATCTTTTCTAGAAAGTCTTTGCAGTGAGGCCGCAGTCGTGTATGAAGCATAGGCTCCCCTCGTCCTAATTGGAAATGAAAGATTCCCTAGGGGAAAAAAAAACATTGCAAAGCCATTAGAAAAAGGAAAAGATCAACAACATAAGTAAACTACAAAATACACACTACCGTTCAAAAGTTTGGGCTCTTTTGCATTTATTATGGTTAATAATACAGCAATGACAGAAATATAATGAAATAATACAAATTAAAATGACTGTTTTCTATTTTAATATTTTTTTGAAATATAATTTATTCTTGCGCTGGCAAAGCAGAGTTTTTCAGCATCATTACTTCAGTCTTCAGTGTCAGATGATCCTTCAGCAATCATTATTAAAGGCTCAAGAAACATTTCTTATTATCATCAGTGTTAAAAACAGTTGTGCTGCTAAACATGGTTTTTTTTCAGTATTCTTTGACGAACGAACAGTAATGCCTGTGCTTTAGAGTGAAAAACAAGAATATATACATATTCATGGGACCCTTTCACTAGAACTGTTCTGGAAATATGCTTTAAAAGCCGTACATTGACGAATTTTCTGAAAGCATTCATAATACTGTCTTTGAGGAAACCGTTTGAGCTTTTGATGGCTCAGATAATGGTCTAGTAATTGTTTGGTATAAAGATCTGAAATGGATTTTAGTTTGAACTGATCTACTGAGTGAATGCACGCCAACAGAATGAAAGCATAACGCCTACGACAAGAATGAATTGACAACGGAAGATAGAGAAACAGAGTATGATGCAGTCGTTTAAAAGAAATCAGTCAACGCTCGGCTGCATTTAACCTCTTCACAGCAACGCTTGTAGTTACAAGCACAATGAGTTCACAGAAACATGCAAAAAGGATCACTAAAACGTCAAGAAAAGCCATACAGCTATATTTTTGTTTGTTGTCGTTAGTGTTAAACTGTGGATAAATCCGTTGAAGTTTTGACATACTGCAGACAAATCTGCAACAGCAGATTAAACCAAAAATGTCAGAGAACAAAATAAATCAATGACTGAGCCAAAAGACACTACTATAATGACGCACAGAGTAAAATCACCAAAACCAGCTAAAATGGTACATGATCCATGAAATTAAGACTTCAAAAGGCAGTGAAGACATATAATGTTGCAAAAGCTTTACATTTCAAATAAATGCTGTTCTTAATGCTGAATTGTGTATAAAATCAGTACAACTGTTTTCAACATCTAGAATAATAATAGTAAGATGAAGAAATGTGTTTTGAGAACCAAATCAGCATATTTGAATGATTTCTGAAGGATCATGTGACGCTTAAGACTGGAGTGATGATGCTTTTATATAACAGGAATAAGTTACATTTTAAAATATACTCAAATATATAATTTTTTTCAACGTTTTTTTTTTCCTTTCCAAAAATTTGAATGCCAGTGAAGTGTGATCTTTTACTGTTACCTTGTTTGACATGCGCTGGCAGTGCTGTTCAGTGGTGTGGATCAGCGTTTGGTCCAGATCCACCATCAGCACTAACTTCCTGTTCCTGTGAAGTCTTTGCTGGTCCTCTCGGCCAAGCTGCTCCGCTTGCTGCTCACAGACACACAAGGGAAAAAAAAAAAAAAAAACACAGAGTTTGTACACCGGACACGGATGGTGCGAAGTAAAGGTTCCGTTCGTTAACGGTTTTATGCGTAATTTCATATTAAAGCCCCTTTGAAATGTATTTGACCACAAACTATCATAATAAGTCCAAGCTTCCTGTATTTACATCCACACATCATTGCTTAAAATACAGCAACACTCAAACACGAACTTGAGAAAAAAAGTGTGTTGGATCATAATGCTGCAGATAAATTGAGAAACAAAAGAGATTCTCCAATAATTCTGAGCAGACAACTACACAAAATAACATGCATTTCATAGTATTCATCTAGAAGTTCTGACAAAAGGTGAATTGCTAAAGTCTATTAATTCGTTTGAAAAAAAAAAATCAGTTTGACTGAATTTTGACCCACTCAATGACTCGCACAAAACTCGACCTGTTTCATTACTCGATGAATCAGTGTTTTGCACAAATCTCTTGATTTAATGATACAATGACACATTTTCTAACGGACACTAGTCGCCACCTACTGGTGTAATCATGTAATTGTTACAACCTTCATTTGAAGCGTCAAGTTGCTTTCAAAAGGTGATTTACTCTATATTGATCACTACCATAAACATCAGTGTTTTCATCCAAACTCTAAACTTTTATTCCAGTATTTCGGTGATAATTAGAATTATTGTGAAATAAATAATTCTGTATGGTTGAAAAGACAGTAAAGCTGTTTCATACCTACACATGACAACTGCCAACGCAGATTCAAATGTTCATTGTGATTATACTTGTCAAAGGTTTAGAGGACAAATTGTTGTAATCGTTATTTTAAGGATTAGTCGTGCACCTCTACTTAAAGGGTGAAGTAAAATATTCCCGTTTGTTTGAGTAGCCTGACCAGCCAAACACAGCAACATTGGCTCAAACAAGGGTGTAACTTTTTGTTTTAACTCTTGGCTGACGAATAGATTCCCGGAAGTAATCTGACTGAAATGTCCATGCATTTCCTCCATGGGAAACCTGATTTTTTACGACAGCCCTACTATGAGGAACGAGGAAAATATTGCATTCAAATATATGAGCTCATAAAAAAACGAACATTCGAATGTTTCTTTATTTAAATAAAGTTTAACAAGAAAGATGTTATTTTTTATTTATTATGTTTTTGTCACCATTTCTGAGAAACCTAATGATTAGCAAATGTACACACCAAGCTTACATTATATTGTGAGATTTCCATTTAGTTGAAAACTAACAATGTGTGTAAATAAATGATATAGTGTAAGACTGAAAATATCCAAAGATATTTTAGAAATGATCAAAGACATTGGCTTTGCTGTTTCAGTCCCCTCTCTCATGCTACAAGAGCCATTTGGGAAGACACAAAGGAGCTGATAGTGATCAAGGCCTGTAGCCCAAGATGCGTGTGCATCGGCGGTCTATGAATTGTCACGCCTTCAGTACAGTGGGGGAAGTTTGACTTCTGATTGGTCAGTTTGAATGTCTCACATTTGGGTTTCAGTCACATGGTCAAGGGAAAGGATAAAAGAAGATTGCAACTATTGCTCTGTCTCTTCTTCTTTCTATGCTCTGCTTTCTTGCGGTCTTTTTCTTTTACGCTCTCTTCTTTTCCTACGCTCTGCTCTCTGCCATTTGTCTTGGACACTCTCTGTCCCTTTGTCTTTCTCTTTCTTTCTATCTCTCAGGTAACTTTTAACATACATGCTGGGTACGATTATTGGTATAAGTTTATCATCTCATCTATTTTGTAATCATTGTAAGTGTAACCATAAACCGATATATTGTCATTAAACTCTTTCACTACAAATTATGTGCTAATTAGTTCTGATTTGATATCAACTTTGATATGTTACCTATTGCAATATAATATTGTCACATTATAGCAACGCTCTCCCACATATTTAGCTATTGCGCTTATTTCCGTCTTTGGTGTAAGTAGCAGTGGGTGGTAATAGACAAGAAATGTACAGTTTTCTACCATCTTGCTGATAATATTTCTTAAGTCATTCGGCAACCCTGCAGCTTGAACCCCTGTAGGAGCACCACCCTTACAATAGAACAAAAGCATTGAAGCTGAAGCAGAGGAAACGAAAATAAAAATGCTAATAAAGCAGACTGCGCCAGCTATCATGCAGAATGTACTGTACACTCGAGTCAGAATATGGTTATCATGTTCATGTTGAGAAAACAAAAAAGAAGAACATCCACATGCTCAGCTCCTCAGTCTGATAACAATAAGGCTGGGTGCAGAGAAAATGCACTCCATGGACATGGACAATGTTGTGCCAAGCGAAGTTTCTAACAGCACTTTGTATTTTCTGTTCTTAAATCCGTCCCCATCGACAATACATAGGCACTGTTTCCAGCTGGTAATAAGATATGTTTCGGTCAATCGGATCACAAGCAGGCAACACTAAATACAGGTGTAAAACATTTGAGCTTGCCTACTTTTGACCACTTCCAGCGGTAATCGACCGGCTTGCTTCAGTAGTGGACGAATGCGTTAGAACACTGCTTACTCTGCGCCTACTGAACTCATAAACATGATGGGAAGCGTGCTAGCCCGACGGGATTTGAACTCCGTCTGCTGAAAACCCAAGTTTGGTTTGAAGAAGAAAAACGTACCAAGCACAACGTTCTCGCACCATTCCTGATCTCAAAAACACACTCGCCACGTATGCCGTGGTCTTGAGGCTGTCACAGAAAAAACGAAAGCTGATGCTCTCCGTATGTTTTTTCGTCATCTCCTTTCGTGTTCATATGTAAATTGCATGAGTTTAATTCGTCCATTAGAGCGAAAGATCTGAAATACCCATACATGTACCTGTTCATAGTCCCTCCCCTCAAAGAAATCAGGACAGAAATGGTTGAAAGCAATTAATGACATTTATACTATGTGAAAATGAGATAGATTCTATTCCCACCATGTAACCGCATCCATTTTTTGCAAGACGTGTAAATAGTAATTAGGTGCTATACTTTATATTGGCATACAATTTGCACCTCAGTATTTTTGGACATTAACAGGATGCAATAATATCATGAGTATAAATGATAATATATTTATTAAAATTATTACATGGATGCTGCCAGATAAAATCCCTCCCCACCCAATAAACACTTTTATTATTATTAAACACTAATTAGGCAGTTTATATCCAGTTTTAGATTTTTAATTGAAACTAAATGCATTTCTGATGCGATATGTGATTGGGAAAATGGAGAAGAGCAAGTTCGGTAAAAGGAGGATTCAAACCTGTGTCAATTGCAGAAAAAGCCAGAACTGCAAGCCTTTCTCACTACTGCTACACCACTGAAGACATCGAATTCTGCGCGGCTTTTTTTTAAACTTATGTGGCCCAACCAGACATTGGTGGGCAAAGCTAGTGTAAATAGTGTTTGCCAACAAGAGACGCTATTTGCACTTAGAGTAAATAGACACTCTTTTTAAAATACCAGGTGTAAAGGGTATGTGTCTCCCTCGTCCAATTGTGATCCAATCAACCAAAATGCATCTTAATGCCAAGTGCAAACAGGGCCAAATGAAGATTATTTTGCTAGTAATCTTCTCTGCTCACTTGGGGTGTAGCTGCTCTTACCTGCAGTTGTGTATGCAGGGATGAACATCTCTCGTTCATCATTCGACTTTTGTTTGGTCAGTGATTTCATGGTGGTGATATTTATGATAACGCAGTTTCTACATGATATGTTGATCCATATGATCAAAAGTAATTTCATTTTGTAAGGCCATTTAGTAAAATCATTCTGATCAAAGTAATTCCGAACTTCGCTGCGCCTAGAGGCAGATGAAGACATATGTGATCAAATATAATCAACAGTGTAATTAGTTATAACTGGGAGTTTTAGTTTTCCTTCTTAGGATTTTTCTGCATTTACAGCCAGCAAAGCAACATATGCAGCAAAATTCAAATAGTATTTTTATTTTCGGAATAATTACAGATCGAACATTCAAATTTTTATGCACACCCCTACTTAAAATACTTAAATATTAGTGTATATATATGCACATTTTGCAATAAACTTAAAATATATTGTTTCTATAAATATAACCAACAACTTTAAACAAAGATATTTTATATTTCATCACTTTTAATTTATGTATGCTCTAGTATTCATTGCAGTGATGAAGGCTATGTCAATTAGCGTTGCATCGTCGATTAACATTGGTTTCAGATTGAGCAGTATTTACTACTGATCGCTGAGCCATGCTTCACTGACAAGCTGCGTATGCACACACATATACATACACACACACACACACACACACACACACACACACAGTGTTGTAGTACCTTTATCTTTTTCACGATTTTCATATACGTTTTTACTTCAAATTAAAGTTTGTGTTGTGATTCACCTCATAGCTGGTTGATTTGGGTCATGGCTTATAACAAAGACATTTTAAAAATCCCTGTGGAAAAATTACTGGACAAAATAATTCCGAATTCTACCATCTATATGTACTCGAGCACACACACCTTTCAGAATCTCCATCCTCACAAGCGACAAACAGTAGGCACTCACCTCTGAGCTGACCATCAGCTCGGGAACACTGTGCACCATGGAGACGGTCGCTGTAGAGATGGGAACCTGCTGCTTTCCGTTCTTGCTCTGTAGTCTGGAAGGCAGAAGAAATGTAAGTGCATCTACAGTACCATCTAGTTAGTTAAGCACACTACCAGAAATACAGGTATCTCTGAGAACCAATACCAGATCAAAACAG
This sequence comes from Opsariichthys bidens, assembly GCA_037194245.1. Classification (NCBI taxonomy): domain Eukaryota; kingdom Metazoa; phylum Chordata; class Actinopteri; order Cypriniformes; family Xenocyprididae; genus Opsariichthys; species Opsariichthys bidens. The sequence goes on from CM074302.1 coordinate 13,746,044, forward strand.
GAAAAGACATTAACATCTTTTTCTGAATGTCATCATTTCACTTTTTTACTAAGGTAAGAGGAGAGAAACAATTCTGAACTGGAGACTAACAGTGCGAAAATAAGATGGACATAGACTCACTGAGTTAAGTCCTGGCCACATTCTGCACACATGCCCTTCATTACAACGGGATGACTGCATTCTTCCACTTTTGCTATCACACCCCTGCCAAAAAGATAAAAATGTGTAGAACAATACAGGTACAATAATCAAATGCAATTTATACGCATACATTATGCTTGTTAACAAGTACAAAATAAAAACTCAGGGAACAGCAATTATTCAATGGACTGGGAAAATGTGTGAAAAGCTTCTCTTCAAATTCCAGTGCAAACTGTTGTTTTTATAAACAAGCACATTTTCAGTTGGGAAAAAAAAAAAAAAACATTTGACCAATTTCTAATGCACACAGCACCCTCTACTGTTAAAGACTGCGAAAAAGCAATCAAAAAGGACATTAACTGTCATTAAAAAAGCTGACTATCAAATTAAATTTATTATTCAAAATAATGCCCAATAGGTACCCAATACACCCATGAACCATCATTTGCAAACTGCTAGTCAGTCGTAGGCAGTTTTGGAGAGGGGAACTTCTAATGACATCGCTTTAGACTCTGATCTTTAACTTATGGTTAATAATATTGCGGTTTTCGGCCAATAATTTTATACATTCATGTAGATTTTCATCCTCACATTACACATTTAGAAGTGTGTTTTAATGATTACCAATTTGTGTACAATTGTTCTGTTTTTAGTTTTTTATATTCATTTGTTTATTTATTTAAACAGTAATGTTTTCCTGCTATTTGGATTTGTTGGAATTGTATCAAGTTTTGTGTTTATTGAGGCATGTTTTTTATTTCACATTAAAAAATATTCATGACACAATTTGATTATAATGGACGAACTAATTTTCACAAAACTATATTCTATATGAGGGGTCTCTACTCCCACAACTTAAAAATTTCTGCAACAAGCCTGTTGGTGGACATTTAAACACAAGGGCATCATGTGGAAACACGATTTTACACGTTTCTCTTCCACTACTAGACTTTGCTGAATTATTCCGCCTCCATGCGTTCAACGACACACCCTCTTTCAAAGTCCCGCCCTCTAAATTCGTGTCAGCCAATCCAACAGCAGCGAAGGACAACGCAAAATATAATTGACAGGAAAATGGCATTTCTGATTGGTTAAAAAGGGCGGGCCGCTCCCCCAACTCTTGTTTTGCTGTTTACAGAGCTCAGGGCTATCAGAGCTTCACTCTCAAGAACACAGTTCAGTGGTATCTGTCAGGTAATACGAACAAGTTATGAGTATTATTAAAACAGTCGCTTCCAACACCTTTACAAGTCATTAAAAGTGTTTATATTGGGTTCGTGGAAGTTGAGCTGCTGCTGTCACGAGCCCAACGTGAGCGCCAGTGCGCGTGCCACTTAGCTTAGCGCGAGCACGCTTAGCTAATGAGCAAAGGCAGCAAATAAAAACGCAAAGCAATGTGTCAACTTTTAAATTGTGCTGGCCAATACAGCCGTGAGAGCGCAACTTACCCGGGCGCGATGACTTGTCCGAGTTGACAGCACAGTTCCCGCACAACTCCAGCGCGGTCCGACTTCAGCTTCCTTTCGGGCGCTCGCGACTCGTTTTCGGCGGGTATCGGCGCACATACCGCGATGACCGAGTCAATGTTGACCAGAGCTCCGGGTTCCACCTTCCACTCGAGCAGCCGCAGGGGACGCGCTGCTGCAGGGCAGCGGATCTCCGTCACCTGCACCGCGGGGCCCTCAGCTGCCGCACCGCCACCGCCGGAGTCTACAGACTCCTCCATCAGAGCTTTACACTTCAGCCAGACACAGGCGGCGGACCGCAGCTAGCGCTGAATGAGAATTGCTAAAAGGAGTAAAAATCGCTAAAAGAACCCAGAGACGTCCAGGAAAATAAAGCGATGAAAATAAGCTGTAGCGCAAGACAGGCTGAAGCGCAGGTTCACTCTTCCCGCCCGTAAACAGGAAACACAAGGCTGCTGTACGAGCGAGACCTCTTCCACTTCCGGGAGACTTTAATATCACTCTTCATTTAAAACTGCATAAATAAATGCGGTCAAAAGTGCATAAGCTAAATATAATAATAACAATTATGTAGGTATAGTAATATTGTATATAGCCTACATATAAACAATATGCTTTAAAATAATGAATCAAATATTTAAAGTCATATCAAAGTGGTGATTCAGAGAAAATGTGACTTGAGCATTTGTACCAAACTGTATTTATGTATCTCCTCTCCCCTCCCCCTTGTGAGACGGGCAAACCCCTGCTTTGTGATGTAATCTGATGAAATATCATGATCATGCCATCTGTCAAGGGATTAACCAGCGCGTCATCCTAACATCTAAACATTTTTGCTTTGGGTTATATTTTCACTTTTGTTTTTACTTGGGTTGAATTTCAAAGCATCATTCACAATTAAATCATTTATTCAAAATATGATCGAAGAGGAATGCATCTTTTATATCTCTTAATGTTTGCATTTAGCAGATCTTTTCATCCAAAGTGGCTTGCAGTACTTTAAAGGTGTACTTTAATCTATTGTGTAGCTATTTTGCAGTTTTTATTATCTAACTATTATCAATATTCTGAAACGCTAAGAGAATCACTCCAAAGTAAAGAAACTGCATCAGTGCAAATTTATTTAGCTTACCTTTATTATTTAAAATTAGTTTAAATTATTTAGTTCATATGATGTATGTATGTAGGTTTTTATTATTATTGTAAGTTTGTCTCGTCTTGCTTTAAACGTGTACTGTCCCTTTAATTAAAGGTATACGCTTCATTTCACGTCTAAATCCAACTCCTCCCACTTTATATTTCCTTAAACCAACCCGTCTCCACCGCTTGGATCCCGTGTGTTCTGCAGTGAGGGGATAGTCGATATTTTTTATATTGCACTTTTTTCTTGTATGTCAATTTTTTTTATCTTTATAGAATTGAGGAGCACAAGGTCGGAAGGTCGCGTCAGACCACGGTCACGTGACTGAAGTTGTCACAGCAGACGCTTTCCCAGCTGTCCAATCAAACTACACTCGTGTGTGATCTTGAAGCGCGAGGTAGTGTCCGCGAGGGAGAATATCGTGGGGAGTCACTCATGCGATCATCATCATCAACCCGACCGGACCGGACCCATGGCGGCAGATACATTCAGATCGGTAAGCCCAGTATCGGTCGCGAGCCGCACACTTCTGCTGTTATTCAATCGACCAGTGAGTTGCTCATGTGCTCGAGCTGCCTGATCAGTGCGATGCAGATGCTCAGTCTGTGAAAGGTCACTTTATTTCAATTTAACACTCCATTTAAATGGAAAATATATTCCATGTCATTATCCAGTCAGGAAGTGCAGCTCTGATCCTGAATCAGAGCAGTCAATGCCAGAGGTAATGTCAAATCATGCCTTGTACTTTATAACTGCAAGCCTTAAATCCCAAACAAAAGACTGACTGTTATATCCAAGTCTAAGAATAGAAAAGGGTGACACTTTACAATAATGTTCATTAGTGAACATGAACTAATAATGAACTGCACTTATACAGCATTTATTATTCTTGGTTAATGTTAATTTCAACATTTACTAATACATTATTAAAATCTTGTTAGCATTAGTTATGCACTGTGACTTACACAACTGTATTTTCATTAACTAACTTTAATGTAAATTAGTAAATACAGTAACAAATGCATTGCTCATGGTTAGTTCTTGTTAGTTAATACATAAACTGATGTTTAACTAATGAACCTTATTGTAAAGTGTTGCCTAGAAAAGTATAAGGAAGACTGTAGTCTGGCAAAACCCTGCCATGGTAATATAGTATAAACAACATGATTACTGCAAATTACTGCTGCTTACTATTGTAACGCTGTCCTTCAAACAGTGCAAACTATCATCAAAAAAATAAATGAATCATAATGAGACCTTCAGGAGAGTGTTACTATAGTAAGCAGCAGTAATTTGCAGTAACCATGTTGTTTGTACTATATTACCATGGCAGGGTTTTGCCAGACTACAGTCTTTTTTTATGCTTTGGCACGTGACCGAAGTTGCAACAGTCTTTCTTCTCTATTGTCATGTATATCTGAATGAAACGGCGTGCAGTACGGGACTTGATTTAGCAAGAGAGAGGGAAAGATCTGGAAAAGTAATTTAAATGAACAGAATCTCCATGGCCATTTTTATAAAGAACATATTTTCTTCTCATGTCAAGATCTCCAATATTTTATTCATTACAAATTGTCAATAAAAATAATTATCCTTAATTCTTATGCAATAAAAAAAAACATGGGGGGTTTTGTTGTGGACAATGGAGGACCTTAGAGTAAAAAAGGTTGAGAACCACTGCTACACATAACAGTAAGAAGGTACTACTGTGTTTTATATATTTTATTGATTTATTTTACATGTGCCATTAGACTCCCACTGTAGTACCATAGTGGGTTTTTTTAAAGTACTTTGTAGTGGCGTGTCATTACCATGTTAAATTGAATATTGCAATTTGCCTATAAATCCTGAAAATGTGGTTTGGGTCATGTACTTGGTTACTTACCATCTGACCATCTGACTTTTGTTAGGGTTACTATAGTATTCTGGCTGGATCTGTTATTACCTAAAACATTTTTGGAAGGGAAGTGATTTAAAATCTCTTTCCAAGACAGAAGCTCTCTGTTTGGGACATTGGCTCAGAGATTTTCCCGACTTGTGCAGTTGTTGTGGAATAGATGTTTTTGTCTTAAACCGGGGCTGCTGATGAGCTGTTATTTATCATACTCTATAGAGACCTTTAAACTGGAGCACATCCTTGACCTGTCCACAAATCAATCCGTCTCGGTAAAGACATTTTGTTCCCTGCTTCTATAAACATTCCCCCTTCTTTCACGTTTCCGCACGGCCTTGAAGGGAAACTCTTGTGTTATAGTGTACAAACTGAACTGAATCAACGCTGACCTGAAATGAGCAACAGTATTGTCTTCTGTAGAGATGCTTATAGCTGAACTGAATTCATTTCATAACTTTACACAGTAATTGAATGTGTCGTGACGGATCGCGGTAGCTCCTTCAAGCGGCTCCTGAACCGATCATCTCTTCATACTAGTTCATTCATAGCATCAAATAAACCTGAATGGACATCAGAAGGAATGTTGTTTCAAACACGGAAATATGCAAGTACAAACGATTTCTGAAGGTCAAGTTCACCAACGTTAATCTACTAACTCGCCTGACTGCTTTGTCAGACACAATGGTGGATTCGGTGTTATGATTGGTCGGATCACCTGTCAATCATCTTATGTAAAGCTGCTTTACTGCACAATCTGAATTGGTCCCATATTTGATGAAGTTTCCATCGTTGATTGTTATTTTCCTATTTATTACTGTGAAGCTGATTTGAAACAATCTGTATTGTATGAAGCGCCATAGAAACAAAAGGGACCTCACTTGATTTGAATGAAAACACTCCTCGCGAAAGCTATTTTGACATGCTAGCAGGTGTAACATTGAAAATTGTTTCTATAAACATGTCTACAATTCGCTTGAACCCTCCAAATCTAATCATCTGTGTCCATAGCTGTACCGAATACAAATTTTGCCTGAATTATTATGTTTGTTGGTCTCTCAACATGTAACGCATTTCACTGGTGTTTAATTTCTTCAGTTAAGGCTGTGTCGGCGTCATATGTCTCTATTATGGAGGTGTCCTCAGCTCATAGGTCCACAAGTACTCAGTCAGAAGTTCTTCTCCTCACACAGGTGGGTTTCATTTGCTTCAGTGGGGTCTGACTTCATTTTAAGGGTGAAATGACAAGTAGTAAACAAGATTTTTTGCCAGTGATGCTGGGATTGTGTTCTGTTCTTCTAGAGTTGTAAAGAGTCACAGGCTCTTTAGGAAGCTGATGATTGGCGTGTCTGTGGGCGTGCCGCTCGTGGTCGGGGTGCGCTATGTGGTCTCAGAGCCCAGAGAGAGGAGGAAGATGAAGATACTAGCACAGGGAGTCGGGCGCTTCTGCAGGTCTTTAATCATTTTGTCTGAAATTGAATTCTTTTATTTCAGAAATATTCTTGACTAACATTCCATTCTGTTATATACAATACCCTTCAAAAGTTTGAGGTCAGTATTTGTTTTTAAAGAAATTAATCATTTTGTTCAGCAAGTATGCATCAAAAGTCACAGTAAAGACATTTATAATATTACAAAAACATTTTATTCCAAATAAATGCTGATCTTTTGAATTTTCTATCACGGTTTACTCATAATTAAGCAGCACAACTGTTTTCAACATTGATGATAATGATAAGATGTTTCTTGAGCAGCAAATCGGCCTAATAGAATGATTTCTGAAGGATCATGTGACACTGGCGATGATGAACATTCAGTTTTGTCATCACAGGAATAAATTACGTTTTACAATATATTCGTTTAGCAAACAGGTATTTTAAATTGTAATCATATCTACCTTTATTTCTGGTCTAATAAAAACTCTTTTTGAGTAGAAGAGACGTTTTTCAAAAACATTTTAAAAATCTTGCCAACCCTCAACTTTTGAAAGCTAGTGTATTGCATTATATTACCCATAAGGCACTTGGATCTCTAGATGTCAGCTTTTGCTTATGTTTTTGGCATGCCTGTATTGTGGCTGAAATTGACATGCATCTCTGTCTTGTCAGGTCTCTCTACGTCGGGTTTATGATATCGGCAGATTACTGGTGGACATCCAACGTTGTTCTACGTGGCATGCATGAGGTTGGTTTATACCCCTGTAAAAATATTTATTAAATTGGTATATTTAGGGGAAAGGGGAAGCGGGGGATATTTCTGAAGTCTTCAATTGTTTGACAGGAGCCAAAAATGATTATCATTTATTCATGTTTTTTATTTATTTATTTTATTTACACACCCACATTTTATTTTAAACCTATATGACTTGAATTGGTAAAAGTATCTTCTTCTGTGTTCCCTGGAAGAAAAAGTCGTACAGCTTTTAAATGAAATAAACCCTTTAAACCCTCTTGACGATTTTCATGGTTCTATCATCGTAAATATATACAGTGTCATGAAAACAAGTAAACCGTAAATATGCCAAACACTGTAAGCTCTAAACTTTGTTTCTGTCTCTGTTGGCAGATCAGTCCAGAGTATGAGGAGCTCATGTCAGCATGTCATCAGAGAGCAGCCAGTAGTATGGTAGACGGGGCCATCCAGAACGGAGGGCTGTATATTAAGCTGGGACAGGGACTGTGTGCATTCAACCATCTTCTACCTCCAGAGTACATCCGCACCCTCCACGTGCTGGAGGATAAAGCGCTCAACAGAAGATACAAAGAGGTCAGCAGCTTCAGGTTAAGAAGCAGAATACATTAAGATTCTGTTGGGCATTGGTTTCCTGCAAATAGTTTTGAGGTATTTTTTTTAAATGATTTATGAAATAGTGTATGACCTTGGTATGAAGAGAAATGCAAATCTGTCTATTGAACGCTGAACAATGTAGGTAATCCGTTTCCACAATAATTATAAGGCAATAATTTGGCATGACAGAAATGTATTTTTTTGTAATGCATTTTATTCCTGGGATGCAACACTGAATTTTCAGCATCATTACTCCAGTCTTCAGTGTAACATGATTGTTCAGAAATCATTCTTATATGCTGATTTGATGTGTGCTTGATCAAGAAATATTTATTATAATGTTTAAATCCATTGTGTTGTTTCATAAACATGTTTATATGTATATGTACATATATATATATATATATAATGTGTGTGTGTATATATGGATGTATTTTTTTTTATATGTATTCATATTTTTGTATTAAGCCCATCTCAAACCATGTTGTTCTAGGTAGACGCTTTATTCCAGGAGGACTTCAACATGACTCCTGATCAAATGTTCAGGACATTTGACTATGAACCTGTGGCTGCAGCGAGTCTGGCACAAGTACACAAGGCCGAACTGCATGATGGGACACCTGTGGCTGTAAAGGTGTGTTTGGGCTTCACATGATGACTGTTGAGAAAATACAGTTTATGTGCATTTTATTTGATTCAGCAGTTTGATGGACTATTTTTTAACATGATTTGATAATTCAGGAGCAGTATTGTAATTGCATGGTACATTGCTCTTTCACACAGTTTTTGTAAGAACAGGTGATATAGAGGACCACTTAGAAGTGAGAATCAGTGGTTCTTGGTGCAGTTATGTAGTTATGACGATCTGTTGATGTGTGTTGTCTTCAGGTTCAGTATATTGATCTCAGGGATCGCTTTGATGGTGATATCAGGACCTTGGAGATTTTGCTGGACATGGTGAAATTTATGCACCCCAGCTTTGGCTTCCGCTGGGTCTTACAGGTCAGTGCATGAAATATAAAACTGCATGATATCCAAACTGACCCTCTTTCATTTTTTTTAATGATGAAGTGTTTAATTTCAGTGCCACTTGCATTTGCATCTATCACCATCTATCTGAAACACAAAGTCCCGCCTCATATTACACGCCTCAGTTTTAACAAATAAATAATAATAACATGTTTTAAATTATTCATCAAAATGTTATAAGCAAGACTGCCTGGATTGAAAATAATATAATATAATTTAATCAATTAAATAAAATATAATCAATAATAATGTACATAGACTCACACACACATTGATTTCCCCAATTCATTCAAAACTTTATAAGTAACAATAACAGACAATACTATGTCTAAAATATAGCATGATATTAACTTACTTCTTGATCTGTTGTATAAAATCAGAGTATCACATTTGCACTCGTGCTATTCGGAAACTAAAACAGCACTCGTGATTGTGTGATATTGGCTAACCATATCATATGATATAAATATGAGACAAAAACTCAGGGGCATTTTTTTCCCCAATACCCTGAATTTTAGGGCCATGTAACTGCATTCTATAGGCTTCATCATGCTGTGAGTTGTTTCCCTGCTTCATGTTCACCATCAACTGTATGAAATGTCAGATGACCTACTGTAGGTCTGGAGCGGAGTGGGTGCGTTAAATGCGTTCATAATTTGAACACACGATTTTTGTCCATAACTAATTAATTAAATGAACGTGTTCAATCGACAGCCCTGATCATTGTTTCTTTATTTTTCTCCATGATGCTGCTAGGACTTGAAAGGAACGTTGGCGCAAGAGCTGGATTTTGAGAACGAAGGCAAGAATTCTGAACGTTGTGCAGAGGAACTGAAGCATTTTAAGTTTATAGTTGTGCCCAAAGTATTCTGGGACCTGACCAGCAAGGTGAGAATCAAAGTCTTTCTTTGGTCTCCAGCTTTAACACATAAATGGGTAAAATATGACTTCTTTACTAGGGCTGTGCAATATGGACAAAATAATCACATTGCGATTTTTTTTTTTTTTTTTTTTTTTTTTTTTTTTTTTTATGAATATTGCAATTGCGATTTATTTTGCAATTTTGGTAATTGTTTTTGCTTTTTCAAACATGCTACATTCTGAATGTATTCAGTGCACAAGAAGTGCATAACAAAATGTTTTTTTTAAAACCGACAACATCAAATAAATTAAGGTTAACTAACCTGAAATTGCAGTCATAATAAGTCAACTTCAAAACTGTATTTCAGTGCACACATTTCACAATGAAGTAACACACTGTACAGTGGGATTAACTGCTTAACAAAACTGTAAAAAAAATAGTGTCTTAAAAACAGACAACATCAAATAAATGACGATTATTTCACCTGCTTAAACTTGTATTCAACACCCGCCTTACATTTCTCATACAGCAACTCGTGTGAAATAAGTGTGAGTTGGCAGCTGGTGTCTTTTATCCAGTGTTTGAATCCAAAACTCTCTCAAACGACTGATGTTGAATTTCTCTTTGGAACCAAATCATTTTTATTCTGAACTGCCTCCATATTTTTTCTTCTTTCCTCCCGTTCGCCTATTCTGTTCTCCCGCTTTGCTTTGTTCTAATTGGTGCGGTGTGCTGAGCGAGCTCTGATTGGTCAACATCTTAAACATGCGCACAGTAACGTTGCAGTATTCTCAATTAAAATATAAATAAATAAAAATTGCAGACTTGTGCGCTTTAGAAATTGCATGTACTCAAATCGCGATTGTTTTGCGATTAATTGCACAGCCCTATTCTGTACCCATGTAGAGGGTCCTTACAGCAGAGTTCTGTGATGGATGCAAAATCAACGACGTGGAGGAGATTCAGCGTCAGGGCCTGAGTCTGAAAGACGTGAGTTTAATGGCATGTGTTCTAAATTAACTGGCTCACATCACATGCATTAAATGTCCAAAATGATGAGCACAGCGTTTTCTTGGCCGTGTTTCAGGCAGCTGATAAACTCGTCCGCACATTCGCGGAGCAGATCTTTTACACCGGCTTTATTCACGCTGATCCTCATCCTGGAAATGGTGAGATTACTGTCATTTATATGGCTGTGTTTGTCACAGGGAATGATTGATGCATATATTTGACCCATTATCCATGAGTTTCACCCATGTGAAATGTTGCTCGTTTTAGTTCTGGTAAGAAGAGGTCCAGATAAAAAAGCCGAGTTGGTTCTGTTGGATCATGGGCTGTATGAAAACCTCAGTAGAAGGTGAGAACATGAGAAATATACACCACAGTCACTGAAATCAACTTGAAACAGAAGGTGACGGGAAACTCGCTCTCTGTTTGTCAGTGACAGAGCGGCTCTGTGTCAGTTGTGGCGATCCATAATCCTGCGGGATGAAGCCGGCATGAAGACGTATTCAAATCAGCTCGGGGTCAAACGTAAAGCAGTTTTTTTTTTTTTCTTACAGTTTATGTATACTTTTATTCAGTAAGAATGCATTTAATGATCAAAAGTGACCATTAAGATTTTTTATAATGTTACAAAATATTTCTATTGGTAATAAATGTTCTTCTGAATCCTGAAAATGTATCGCAGTTTCCACAAAAATATCAAGCGGCACAACTGTTTTCAACATTGATGATGATAATAATAATAAATGTTTCTTGAGCTACAGCTCAGCATAGGATCATGTGACACTGAAGACTGGAGTAATGATGCTGAAAATTTAGTTTGGAATAAATTCCATTTGAAAATATATTGCAATGGAAAAATGTTCTTTTAAGTTGACTCTTTTTACTGTGTTTTTATATTATCATATTTATTCCATCTCACTGGACCTTCCCAGAATACTTCCTTTTCTGTGAGATGCTACTGCAGCGGCCAATCAACATGTGGGAGTTTGGCCTGGGTAACATCCTGACTCGAGAGGAGACGTCGTACATGCGCGACATGGCCATGAACCGTTTCGATCAAATCATGCAGGTGTTGAAGTCTATGCCGAGGCCCATGCTGCTGGTGTTCAGGAACATCAACACGGTCCGCTGCATCAACATCGCTCTGGGAGCTCCGGTCGACCGCTACTTCATCATGGCCAAGTGGTATGGGACCCAAATATCTTTGGATTTATATTCATTTCATTATCCTATCCATGCTTGAATGCTGTCGAATCATTTCTGACCCATGTACGTTTTCGTATTTGTGGTTCTGGTTAGATCCACCTGTCTGCTATCCATCATTTCAATGTAAAGTGACTGTGTTTCAGTGCTGTGAGAGGATGGGGCAGAGCTCAGGCCGATGACACCAGGATCCTTCCGAGACTCTCATTCTTCCGCTGGGTTTGGTCCTTTTGGGAGAGCGTCAAGTTTGAATTCGCTTTAAGGTGATGACTATGAAATCTCCATTTTAATAGTTACATTCAATTTTAGTAATCAAAAGCATGTCTAATTCATTATAAGCATAAAACATATGCAATTTATTAAAAGTTGAAATTCCTCCTGTGGTGAAAATCAAGTTTATAATGTTGTTTATGTGTCTATATGGTGTTTTTAATATGCTTTAAGACAAACCATGTGCGCATTCATACCTCAACACCATTGCGGAGTGTTTTCTTTGGAAAACTGTAGCTAACTGATCTAAAGCCAGTTTCTAAAACACGGTTTGAAATCGCTGTCACAAACTTCCTCGTAGCCAATCACATCAATGTGTCATTAACTGTAACTGCTCAGAAGATGGGGAGTCGGGTAACATTAGCAACACATTATTAGATGGTTCATAAATTAGTCAAGCAATAGTCTAATCATATTATTTACCGTTGTGTCCAAGCAGCGACTGATTGGGGCGAGGTTAATTAGCATATTCATAGATCCTTGTGTACTAAATGAAGCAAGGGTGTAGAGTAGCATTCAAGCTATTTTAAGGCATGAAAAAATTCACAGGAAAAAAAAGATTAAATATGTCATTTTGCTGTACAAAGGTGAGTTTTAAGGGTTTTTTTTTTTAAATTATTGACTACAGTGGGAGTTTAACAAAAATTACATTTATAGGGAAAATATGTTATGGCTTAATTCAATTTTAATTAATAAGGATGTATAATTAATTAAATCCAAAAATCTTTCATTTTAGTGATTTATTAAAATAATAGACCCCTATAAGTTGTTTTACTTTTTCAGAAATTCTGTGTTGTCTGTTTGAATCTTTCTGGATTCATAATTTCATACAAATTTATTATATATATAAAAAAACAGTGATAAAGGCATAAAACATTATTACAATTATTTAATCTTTTAAAATCTTTTTATTTGTTGGCAAACAAAGAGGTTTACTGTTAAAAATTACAACATGGAAGATATTCCTAAAGTTTTCATTTTTATTATTACTTTAAATCTACTCTACATTCTACTGTATAGTAGTAACGGGTTGTAATGAAGACCTTTGAGTTTCTGTGCATTTGATAGTCTTATCGAATGGAAGGGTGAATGACTCGCAGAGCAGCTCCGGAGATGTTCATGTCCTCACGCCTCATATAGTGAGATGGCAGACGCTGAAAACACGAGCATCATGCATGCTCATTCAGAGACGGGCAGGCTTCATATTTAAATGGTCTTGTTGTGCTTCAGTATTTACTGACGCTAAATGGTTTTAGCCCATTTCTACCGTGTGTGTGTGTAATATGCATCAGATGACATTGTGTTTCTCCAGGTCAGAGATGGCGCTCGTGAGTGTCACTCACTCTCTGCTTAAGCTGCTGTCTTACTGCAATATCATCACGCTGGACCAGGACATGTATCAATATCTGAAATGAAGCATCACATACCTCATCATCATGATCTCTGAGACTGGTTTCACTCATCCTGGATATGGTGTTGTTTTAAGGACTTCATTTTAGCTTGGGAACCTCTCAAACACGCTTTCTCTCGCTTGGCTTTTCTTTTAAATAAGCGCTGGTGAGCTGCATTTCACAGAAAGCCAAGCACTTTTTAATTTTGCTCTCATCAATTAAGATGTTCCTGCATTTAAAAGACTTCTTTCATTCAAGAATGTGCGAGACCTGCATTAGTTTCTTCGGCAGGCATCAGATTTTGACCGTAAAATGATTCGTGATGATCATTTACTTGTGGCAATAATGAAAGGTTTGTGCTTAAAACCTTTTTACTTCATGAGGGTTCATTTATTGCAATGACAATTATAGAAACCTTTTTATTGCATTTAAAAATTGTGCCACTTTATTTTGTATTTAAATGGTTTCACTGAATAATTTGACTGTGAATATGCATTTGGAGCTGAGGTGTTGCGCTGTCAAACATTCTTACTGTGATAATTGGATGTGCAATCTACAATGCAATGGTATTTTGAATGTAAATCATTTATAAGAGGCAATTATTTAGTGGTGTCTGAAATGTTTGGATTTTCCAGAGTTCATAGTGATGCTCTTATATCCTTTTACAATTGAAAATCTGCATGAAATGAAAATAAACCTTTTCTATTTTGTAAATGCATCTTATTGATCATATAGTGTATAAAAATGCATCCATGTATGTTTTTCTTTTTGACCTCATAACAGTTAATTAATGTCATAAATGCATCTTCCACTGAAAATGACAGACTTGTGACCTTTATGTGCATCCCCTACACATTCATTTTTTTCAGTCCTTGCCCTACTTTTTTCGATAATCCATTATACTCAGAAGTGTTAAAAAACAAGAAAGATTTGTCACTACTTCGGTTGTAATGCAGAAAACCATCTCGCTGCCATACGAATCACATGATTTATGGGTTATTCTTTGGAAAGTCTTAAGAAAAATTTGCTTAGTCGTAGCCTTTTAGTGGTTCAACTATCTGCTGACAGAATGGCCCGTGTCTGTAGTGAAGAATAATGGCACTAAAAGCATCAAAGTACCAGTATGTTTGTCTGTTCTATATGTCAAGACGCAAAACATGTTTTTTTGGGGTTTTTTTACTTACAAAATATTCCATGAAATATAATACCGTTTACTGCATTTCCTTTGTCAAAAAAAACAAAAACAGTATGACAAATTTTAGTTTTCTGATTTTCTATCAAAACACAAATATAAAACAGCGGGCAGAAGGGGAAATCCCCATGTGACGAAATGCACAGAGTGAGAGCAGAAGCTCTTCAGAAGTGAGCGGTTACTCTGTCAATCTCCAGAAGATCATCCAAGATCTGAAACAAACGAAAAGCAGACAAACTCAAGAACAGGAAGGAAGGAAGGAAGGAAGCACATGTGGAGATTATTGCTGTCACAGCAGGTCAGCACTGCTTTTAAGGTAAATTAGTGTAGAATCTAAGTACTGTATAATTAAACAATTGTTCCGGTTCTCTAATTGGCACTCAGCGAGTCACGGATATTTAATTAATATTCCATGTTCTACCAAAACTATCGCATGTTTCCTCGTAGGATTGATTTGGAAGATAATAGATCATTTTCAAACTTAAATTTTCAGGTTCCTACAGTTAACTAAAACCATTCAAGAAAGATAAACTTTTTGTACTTATATATATATATATATATATATTTCCAGAACTTGTTAGTAATTGTCATTTCCTCTGTCCAGCACTGAGATAAAGTTCGACAGTAAGTAACTTTGAGTTGAGCACTCACAATGTCTGCCGTTGTGCCGATCTTCTTGGCCAGTTCACTTCGCTCCATGGTGCTGAGGTACAGGTACTTATTCAGCAGCTCTCCATCCAGAATGTTCTTCACAGCGTTCTGCAACATCCGCCGATCATAGTGCAGCATCCTGCAGCAATACATAGTAGGAAATGCTGAGGGGGTACTAAGAAGTACACTATAATATGCAACAGAAATATCAAATCTGGCCTGGAAATGTCTTACTAATTTTTAATTATGCGCCGCTCGAAAATATTTATTGGCTTTTTATGAATTGTTGATGTAGATTCAAATTTGCTCACACATCTGTCCATTGAGTAGAATATTCAGTAATTGATATTAATTTGTTAAATTGTTTTAAACTGTGCCAAAGAAAAAGACGATTCCAGAAATGCAAACAGATTCCCCGAGATGCAACTGGAAATCCACAGCGATCTCTAAAAGCAAGTCTTAAAAAGGTTATGGAAATTCATTGGTCATAAAGAAGTGGGGTAATGCAATGACAAGCTAGATGAATGTTGTAGGCAGGGCCAAAAAGTAACTTTTTGCCACACCTGCCAATGGCCAGTGACTTAAGAAAATGTACCGGCATGAAACAGATTAATCCTTAGTAAAGTTACAAAAGTTATTCAGTCTAGAGCAGTGAGAGATTCTTTGTCTTTTGATGTTTTGATCAACATTCAAAAGCAGCAGGAATATTAGGCTGCTGTCACTTTAAGAGCTAAAGCACAGATCAAATTTACTGATACACGTGCATTTTCTTTCTCTACTGTTTATGTAAGACGTAACAGACTATGCATACGAGTATATTTGCCAAGATGGACATCTTTGTTCAAGCGCAAAATGATGTGATAATTTTAGGCTGTAAGGTTTCTCTGATTTACGTTTCTCGATGTCAGCAGAACTAAGCCAGTACCTGAAGGCCTTTGGGTTGAGCCCAGCATGATGTGGCAGCATGGTGGTGAGGGCGTTCTGCAACATCAGCAGTCTACGGTACGTCTTTTCCTGCATGGGGAGAAGCAGGCCGACGCCACCGTCCAACGTAGCTGCACAGACACAAAGAATTAAAAGTTAAGTTCCTCATGAACTGGTTTATCTAGTTCTGTAATGGTAAAATAATGATCGCTCAAAGATCGTGTTTCAAGAATGTAGATAGCTAGGGTGCGAAGGTGTCAAAAGGCTCCTGAGAAGCTTGAAATAAGACCCACCGAACCAGGTGATGTGTTTGTTGTCCCAGGTGAGCGCCTTTTTGCTGGCCGTATCCAGAGTGCCGCGGCATGGCATCCTCCAGAAGGCGTTCACGTGAGCGCCCACGTTAAAGTCTGCTCGCCGCAGCAAACGCATGCCTCCGAAACTTTCTTTGGCTAAATGGATGGTACAATGAAGTTCATACGTATGACCAGTCGGACTCTGGGAAAGAGCAAAGTCTGAAGGTATTGCAGAAACGATCAAATAAATGACTCACCTTCAGGTAGGTACATGTAGACCAACAGGTTTTTGTCTCGGTCTGAAACTAAGAGAGGGTTTAAGGTCAAACGAGTGACGTCTACAAGTGTCAAACAGTATTTCAGCATAAAACCAATAATGAGACAGAAGAAGAAGAAGATGAAGATCAAGAAGAAAAGTTACCTACCTAGAAACCCAAGTTGGTTATTATCCACCATAAATTCAATGCTATAAACCTCCAGGGGCTTTGCATCCTGGGACCAAACAAAAAGAAACATGCAACAATTAGACCTGCCAACCTTTTGAAATGCATGAAAAATAACAGCAAGAACATTCTGTTAAACTTACTTTGTATTCCACAAAAGAAACCGAAGGGGTGGATTCTGGAATCCACTGCCGCTTCAATATATATATTTTGAGTGATTTATCATGAAGTTATTAATCATCATTTATCTTTCCAAAAATTTAAATCTTATATTAAAACATTTATTTTCCTGTTGATTATTGTCTGTACGTCTCACTGAGAGAAAAGTACAACTTATCAGTGCGTTTTGGGAAAGTTTCCTGTTCAGAGCAGAGCTCAGATCGACTGTGAATCATGTGCATCTTTGTTCGTGCGCTCAGTGTTCTGCACAGGTCCGTTATGGGCACTGGTGGACAACTGGCTCTCTGAGACCTGCAGACACCTTGTCTTGACTTAACAGGACATTCCTGCTTCTGACTATCTGTCCATGTGTGGAAAATGACCAGTTTTGTCTTTCTTAACCAATTTAGAGACTTTTTAACCTTAGTAATGACGTAGTTAGTGGACTCTGTTAGAGTATAACTGTTGTGGAAATGTGAATGTACGGAGAGAGAAAGAGAGCGGCCTATGAAGCTGCTTCTGCTGATGAAACGGCAAACTATTTTTTTTTTTTTTCCTCTGAATCCGGGTCTTCATTTATCACATCTGGTCTTTTGGGTCTTTAACTGCAAAAATTCCCCGACAAAACATTTGTTTGGAACAAGTACATCATGGAAGAATGTTCATTTTTGTGTGAACTACCTCTTTAAATCCAACTAAAATCAAAAAAGTTTTGACATGACAAACTCATGACAGGTACCCTGCTGACGAGCGAGAGCGTCTTGCTCTCTTCCTGGTAGCGCAGCAGAGAGATGCTCTTCATGACATCAGCAGCGAGGATGAAGTTCTTGATGCTGTACATCTGATGGATGTAGAGCTGTGTGTCGATGAAGGCCATGCCAGTCAGATCATTATCCCTCAGGCTCCATAAGAAGATCTGCGCGCACACAAACACAACTCCATCATGCAGAAGGAACAAAAAGGGCATTCTATTTCATGTGATGCAGCACATCTGAAAGTGTGGTACCTTCTGTCCAATGGCAGACACCAAGTATCCACTGCAGTGACAGAGAGCCGTAACAGGCCCCTTCTGCTCCTTCTCATACAGCACTTTGAACTTATTCTTGGTGAGGGGCTGACCGGGCTCTGGCACAACCTCAATCACATCCACAATCAGGATCTGTCAGACAGAATGAACCCAGATCAGAAATTTGATGAAAAGGATTTATAGAAGCAGGTTCTGACCAAAAGCAGGGCTGTGTGATTTGAAGAAAAAAAGCACATTATTTCTGATAGCAATCTCCTGAAAAAAACTCCAGGTTTGCTATGCTTGTTTGCAGGGCTGCACAATAAATAGTAATATAGAGTATACATGTATTCAATAATAATATAAATAATTTTATTACAAAATATTAATATTGCAATAAAATAAAGTACTTATTTTATTACCAGCCGTATTACTCTCTTTATCTTTCAGTTGTGGAGTAAAGTCATTATGTGCAACAAATCATTTATTTCTTCAATCCATTCCATTAATATTCTACTAACCGCGCCTGTCAGGAGTGTTTACGGATATGTGTAAGTGAAGACTCACTCTTCCCCTACAGGTGACCTCTTCTCCCTGCATGAGGCACGTGCCCACGGCCACATATCCCTTCAGCCCTGATACGGTCTCCTGACTCTTCAGAGCCACCGTCTTCATGCACGTCACATGCTCCCATTCCTCCAGGTCAATGCTGACGAAGACAGTTCAACAATGTTACACAAAAAGTTCTGTTTCATTTTTTGTGATCGTAATCATTTGCTCAAGCTCATAATGTCCTTCATGAGACTTTCGTTTAAAGGTACAATGTGTAAATTTTAGGAGGATCTATTATCAGAGATGCAATATATTATAGATAACTCTTTACAGTGGCGTATAAATACCTTACATAACGAACCGTCATGTTTTTATTACCTTAGAATGAGCCGCTTCTATCTACATACACCACGGGTCCCCTTACAAGTTAAATCGCCATTTTGCGCCAACATGATTCTACAGTAGGCCAAAAACGGACAAACTGCTCTACAGAGTGCGCTTGCTTGATGGCTTACTCTCTGCTCTCTCAGACGACGTCTTTGCATTGTTGGCCACTGTAGCTTCTCTATATTGCAATTCGCAGCCTCACCACTACATGGCGCTAAAACTTACACACTGCACCTTTAACGTGGAAACAAAGATATTGTTTGAAGATATTTTTCATGAAACTTAATGAAAGTCCTTGCAACCAAAACTTTGTGTTTCGTAAAGATGCATCAAATATAGTGAACTGAAGCTCAATTGTACTTGCTTGATGTATGAAAACCAATGAGATTTGAGCTTCTGTTTGCTATATTTGATGAGCACTATATATATAAATTTCGATCGATGTTTAAATGCGAATAAGAACCTAAATTACATTTGTTTATCATATAAAGCTATCATGTCTCCTCAGAAGACTACCACTCTATTCACGTGGATTACTTTTACGTTCTTTAATAACTTTCTGAAGCTTGAATGTTGTGGTTATTTGAACTTTTAATGCAGGGAAAGTAATCCCTCAGGTTCCATTAATGGGATAGTTCACCCCAAAATTAAAATTCTATCATCATTTACTCCAAATTTCTTTGTTCCACCGTACACAAAGGAAGATATTTGGAAGATGTTTGTAAGCAAACAGATCTTGCCCCCCACGGACTAACCATAGTAGGAACGAAAAATACTATGGAAGGCAATGGGGGTGACGGGGTGAACTATCCGTTTGAAATTATTTCCATTTGTGTTCCAAAGAACAACTAAACTCTTACGAGTTTGAAATGACGTAAGGGTGAGTGAATGCCGACAGAATTTTGAAGAGAAACATGAAGGTGGTTCTCACCGCGTATTTGGGATGGCTTCCCAGCTGACTGGAGAGATGAGCTGAATGGAGAATTTGTCCTGCTGAGGGTGTATGTACCGCTCATCTGAGAGTACAATCAAACTATTAGTGCCCCATTAAATCAGCCACATTCACTTTATCCATGTACACATCCGAAACAAACAGTGTCACACCTCTTTCAATGGTCTCAAACTCCTTCTCTTCTCCAGTCATTCTGGGAATTCGAGTGCACTGCTCTTTAACACTGGTGCACACAGCATACACCTGAAACACGATTGAACACATGAATGCACACACTTACATTAATGAGCACTATTTAAAAGATGAACACTATCTTTATTTATGTAAAGAGCTTGGACAATCAAAACAAATCTTTTACATATGAAATCTTAAAGGTACAGAGGCAAGATGTCACAATAGCCAAATTTTGCAGCAAAACAGGTCCACTGTCCATTGCCAATACAGTTGAGATGCATGAAGCACCATTCCCACAGAAATTACAGCAAAAACAGCAAATCTTAACAAGTGAAATATGCAAACTTTTTCACCCTAACGCAAAATTTCAGATCCCAGATTTTTGTTGAAATAACTGGACTTCCATTAACTGGAACTCCTCATTTGCATTACCTTGGATTCCACGTGGTATGACACATAGTGGACAGTACACCTGAGTGGAATCTTGCGGACAGGCCAGGGAGCATCGTACGAGAGGTAAGTGGGTAACACACTAATCCTCAGCTCGCCCTAAAGGAGCAAATGCACTTCAGTTACACATTTAACCTGTTTTATATTAACCTGATACAGGATATCCTGTGAATAACACGTTTTACATTTTGAGAAGTCATTTAACATCCAATACCGAAGACTAATGTACATTTATGAGCTTGTTGGTACCTGTTTGTTGAAGTAGAGGAATCCTTTGGGACAGTTGATATTGTGAAAGGGAGAGAAGGACTCGATAGCGCCATCTATTGTCATGGGGTGGAGTCGCATGGCCCCACGAGAGGTCACCAACATCCAGTGAGGAGACGGTCCGCAGATAAACACCTTAAAAACAGTGCCAACATTTGTGTAGTGCTTATCTTACAAAATTAAGCTTGGCTGGAGGGAAAAAAAACTGTTAAAATCAATGCCTTATATGGCAACTCTGATAACTTGCCAGCAGTTATGTTATTGTAAATAAAAACTATTGAAAATCATTTTTGTAATTGAAATAACACTGAAATAAAATATAAATATTATTTGAAAAACCTAATTTAGAAAAAAATAGTACTAAAGTAATACTAAAAACCCAAATGAATAAAACTGAAATAATGAAATTAAAATTAAATAGAAATTTAATGAAAAAATGCAAACAAAAAATTACTAAAACTAAAATTTAAATGAAAGCTGAAAGAATAAAAATAAAAGGAAATTAATTTAATTAATAATGAAATAAAAATAAATACTATAATAGTATGAAAATAATACTAAAATAAACTTCACAAACACTACATTAACAAAACTCGTTTATAAGGATGAAATATACCTTTTTATTAGTTTACATTCATTTATAATATACAAAATTAAAAAAATTTACATTACAGTTTTTAAGCCAAGTCACAGACAGACGTACCCCTGCGTATCCTGAGATGTCCTGGAAGTATCTGAATCTGGCCACACGACCCTTGACCCCCAGAGTCTCCTCTCCCTGACCCTCAGGCTTCTTGTCCTTTCTAATTTTGGACTTCTTCTCTCTGAAGTTAATATTATGAGGCATCTGACAGAAAGAAAACAAAGCCACCACTCCTCATTGTTTACACATCTTTAGAGTAAATGTCCTGAGAAGAGTATTAAGTGTTGGCTTGTACCTTCTTAAAGCGCACTTTCAGGTTGCACTGAGCTTGCTGCTGGTCGTACGGAAAGGCCTCATAGATGAGAAGCTCTTGATCAACATGTGCCTGATAAGATTTGATGGACAAGTTCAGTACAAATAAACTGTAAACTTCAACTCATCCAGAAGAGTAGGTTCCTGTGACAAACTTACCAGCAGGTATGGACGACTGTGATTGTAACCTAATGACACGAGAGAAACTTCTTTGACCAATGGGATTTCTCCCTGTCTTGTCACTTCCTCCTTTTTGAGCTCCCCTTGAGTAGCCGATTGGCTAGCAGAGCTGTCAACCAAAACACGCTGACCAACAGGAAAATTTTTCACCAGGAAAACCAAGCGCCAATCAGGAAGCTGGTAGATCTGATTAAGAAACGACAAAAGAATTTTAACAACCAATAATAAGAGCGAAAGCAGATTTTATCTTTTACATAAGTTACATGGAAGCTTAGACTTTTCATTTTTGTATTTTGGGGTAAATTATGGCTTTTAGAGTCATAAAAAGGGACATTTTACTATTTAATATTCAATATGAAATATAATAAATATATATTGAAGGGGTGGATTCTGTAATCCACTGCCGCGTCAATATATATATATCTTGAGCGAATTATCATGAAATTATCTTTCTGAATATGTTATTATTTAGAATGACTAACTTCAACTTACGTTAAAGCTTTTAATTTCATTTTCATTTTCAAACTCTAGAAAATAATGATATATATTGTCTGTACCTCTGACTGAGAGAAAAGTACAACTTATCAGTATGTTTTGGGAAAGTTTCCTGTTCAGTGCAGAGCTCAGATCGACTTCAGCCTTGAAGAAGCTGTGAATCATGTGTATCTATGTATGTGCGCTCAGTGTTCTGTACAGGTCCGTTATGGGCACTGGTGGAATGTTGTCATCTGGACTGGAGACCTGAAGCCGCCTAGGCCTGACCTAGAGGGACATTCTGTGCGTAACCTCAGGGTCCGATCGTCAGCATCATAATGGAAGGAGATATGATTTTGACTATCTGTCCATGTGTGGAAAATTACCAGTTTTGTCTAGTGTTCTTAACCAATCAGTATTTTAGTAATGACGTAGTTAGTGGACTCTGTTAGAGTATAATTGCTCTGGAAATGTGAATGTACAGAGAGGGAGAGAGAGAGAGAGAGAGAGAGAGAGAGAGAGAGAGAGAGAGAGCGAGAGATACAGTAGGGCAGAAAAGTATTTAGTCAACCACCAACTGTGCAAGTTCTCCCACTTAAAATAAGTGGAAAATAAGTAATTGGTCAATAACAAAAGTTCATCTCAATACTTTGTTATATACCCTTTGTTGGCAATGACAGAGGTCAAACGTTTTCTGTAAGTCTCCACAAGGTTTTTACACACTGTTGCAGGTAGTTTGGCCCAGTCCTCCATGCAGATCTCCTCTACAGCAGAGATGTTTTGGGGCTGAGCTGGACAACACGGATTTTCAACTCCCTCCGAAGATTTTATATGGGCTTAAGATCTGGAGACTGGCTAGGCCACTCCAGGACCTTGAAATGCTTCTTATGGAGTCACTCCTTCGTTGCCCAGGCGGTGTGTTTGGGATAATTGTCATGTTGAAAGACCCAGCCACATTTCATCTTTAATGCATGATGTTTCCACCCCCATGCTTCACAGCAGATATGGTGTTCTTTGGATGCAACTCAGCATTTGTTCTCCTCCAAACATGACAAGTTGAGTTTTTACCAAAAAGTTCTATTTTGGTTTCATCTGACCATATGACATTCTCCCAATCCTCTTGTGGATCATCCAAATGCTCTCCAGCAAACTTCACACGGGTCCGGCTTAAGCAGGGGGACACATCTGGCACTGCAGGATTTGAGTCCCTGGCGGTGTAGTGTTACCGATGGTAGCCTTTGTTACTTTGGTCCCAGCTCTCTGAAGGTCAGTCACTAGGTCCCCCCGTCTGGTTCTGGGATTTTTGTGTAAGTGGTAGGACATTAGGACCCAGTAGACGTCACCTCTGAGCGCTTCATTTCTCAGCTGGCTATTTAGAGTGACGTAGTCAAGCCAAGCTAGCGTTTCAGTATAGCATGTCGGTACACCGTGGGGAGTGAAAGCATCAAGATCGCGGGTTCAAACCAGTGTTGTCGTCGTTGTTGGACAAGCCGGTTGTTCTGGGTGAACTGATACTGGTACCAAGTTAGATTATTAGATTATGAAATGTTCACCATGTTGTGAATGACTGTAAAAGCTTTGTATATTGAGTCTACATTTCTGTCATAGTAACACATTTTAAGATTGTGGTGCGGACACATCGTGTCAACAATTGTTCGCTATTCAGGCATGAATATGCACATAAGTATTGACTGTATGTGGTTGTTAGAAAGGAAACCCATCTCATGACATTTTATTAATGTTACAGGAAACGAGTCCAGTCACTGTCTTTCCTAGTTATTTTAGATGTACAAACTGCCTACCATAATTTATTACGTAGGGGGGCCGAATACCCGTGAGGCATGTAAAGATAGGGTAGGAAGAGATAGTTTTTTTTGTTTTGTTTTGTTTTTGTGTTCCTTCAGTAATCTGATGTATGCTCTGTGAGATTCTTTTCGACGAAGTACTTATTGGGCAACATGTAGTTCTTTTTTTCCTTTTAAGAGACAAACGCCTGCAGAGGTGCGCGTGTGGAGTGATAAGATTTGTTACACGTCCCTGAAGGGAAACTTGGTACACACTTTTGACCATTTGGTGTTTTCGTTTGAAGGAAGTTTCATGAAGTATTACAGTGGGTTTTTATTTTAAAACTATTTGTATTACTGAATTGTTGTGAAATAAAGAAATGTATATATTTTTTGACACACCAGCTTCTATCTGCGTCCTTTAACTAGGGTAGCTTGCGGGCAACCAGGTAGTGCTTTCTTTTAACTAACTATTTTCCTGGGTCTTTGATCTATTTGAGCAGTAGTCCAGAGGTTAAAAAAGGAAAAGAAAAGATACTGGTGGCCACATTTGCTCACCGTTCTTGTGATAATTGTGACTCCACGGGGTGAGATCTTGCGTGGAGCCCCAGACTGAGGGAGATTATCAGTGGTCTTGTATGTCTTTCATTTTCTAATAATTGCTCCCACAGTTGATTTCTTCACATCAAGCTGCTTACCTATTGCAGATTCAGTCTTCCCAGCCTGGTGCAGGTCTACAATTTTGTTTCTGGTGTCCTTTGACAGCAATTTGGTCTTGGCCATAGTGGAGTTTGGAGTCTGACTGTTTGAGGTTGTGGACAGGTGTCTTTTATACTGATAACGAGTTCAAACAGGTGTCATTAATACAGGTAACGCGTGCAGGACAGAGGAGCTTCTTAAAGAAGTTGTTACAGGTCTGGGAGAGCCAGAAATCTTGCTTTTTTTGTAGGTGACCAAATACTTATTTATTTTCCACCATAATTTGCAAATAAATTCTTTAAAAATCAGACAATGTGATTTTCTGGATTTTTTTTTCTGATTCCATCTCTCATAGTTGAAGTGTACCTATCTCATCTTTTTAAGTGGGAGAACTTGCACAATTGGTGGCTGACTAAATACTTTTTTGCCCCACTGTCTTTTATTTTAACCCTTATGTGCTGTTTGGGATGTTTTCATCCACTATGGGGAATTTTTGAGTCTTAATTTGGCCAAAACTTTCTCCGTGTTTCAGCAAATGGAATGATTTTTGGTGACAAATCTTATTTTGACACATATTTTGGGAAAATGCTTTGAAAATTTTCAAAAAGTCAACAGTACTCTGTGGGCAAATTCACGACCCTTTCGTTATGTTCGTGGCTGTTTTAACTGCTTTAAAAATGTATCAGATAAATATTTTTTTCAAATTTTCAAAAAAAAAAAATTTCAGGATTTTAACTCTTTAATTGCCAAATTCATAAATGATGTCACTGATTTGGGAAAAAACGTGTCAAAGATTAGAAACAACATTAGCTTTGATGCGTTGTTAGTTTTTGTGCAGCATCAGATTTTAACGTTTTAAAGAGTTAAAATCCTGATTTTTTTTTTAAATTTAGTAGTTTTGATCAGGACTGAGGTTGACTAATGGATTTAAGCAAAAAAAATTTATTTATCTGATACATTTTTAAAGCAGTTAAAATCGTGGCTGTTTTCAGCCACGAACATAACGAAAGGGTAGTGAATTCGAACAATGCACAAGGGTTAATATTCAATATTACAAAACATTCTTTTCACCACAAATCCAACTTAAATCCATACAGCTCTTTAAAGGAAATCTCTGTAAATCAGTGTGCATGTTCATCACCTCCATGACTCCATTCTCTCTGACCAGCAGGCACCAGTGTGACGGCTCCAGTCTACTCTGGCCACCCTCTCTTCCTGTCTGATTCGAGATCATTCCTGCAGAACCGCGGCTAGACTCTTCTTTATTAGGGCTGGTCAGAGGGTTTGACTCCCCATAGAGCATCTCCTCCTCATCATCCACCGCATTACTGACACAGAACATGAGGGAAAGAAAATGAATAATTTTAGACAAAGTCACAAGACTGGAAATAAAAGCATTTATAAAAAAAAAAAAATAAATCAAGAGTAGATACCCGATGTCCTGGATAATGGTCTCTGTCTCTGATTGGGTTCTGATGACAGTTTCCTCTTTGGCAAGGAAGTTGACCTTGTTCTCAGTGGTAAACATGCCACTGACATCACGATATGCACATAACGTAATAACACGTGATTGCTGAAAGAAATAAAAAAAGAGAATTGGTCAAATTGAGAATCTAATTAGATTAATAGTAATTAGACTAGGAAAATAAAAATTTGGGTGAAAATGTGTTTAACTGTCATTTTCAGTTTTAATCAAAAATCTTCTATCATAAATTTAGAAATCATTCTTTTTAGTTTTTGAGGTAAAATACAGTTTTTTTAAAAAAAAAATACATAAAACAAATAAATTACTGTTCAACAGTTTGGGGTCAGTATGATTTTTTAAAGAAATTAATACTTTCATTCAGTAAATATGCATTAAATTGATCAAAAGTGAAAGACAATTATGTTCATGTGTTAGAAATCTATTTTAAACAAATGCATAACAGGTTCCATAACAGTATTAAGCAGCACAACTGTTTTCATCACTGATAACAAAAAAGTGTTTCTTGAGCACCAAATCAGCATATTAGAATGATTTCTGAAGGATCATGTGACACTGAAAACCAGAGTAATGGCTGCTGAAAATTCAGCTTTGGCATCACATTTTAAAATATATTTCAATAGAAAACAGTTATTTTAAACTGTACTAATATTCCACAATATTATTTAACTGTATTTTTTCAAAAGAAAAAAAAAAAGGAACTTAGGTGAGTTAAAGACTTCTTTCAAAAAAAATCTCGGTGATCACAAACTTTTGAATGGTAGTGTATAAGATGTCTGCATGGACTGACCGTGTGCATTTGTGGTTTCTGCAGCGCCAGACGGTGGCTCTTCCCCATGTACGAGTCACTCTTCAACACAAACATGGTGACTACTCCCTCTGCTGTCATGATGACCACGTAAGGATCGGCCACAGAGCAGTGCACGATGGGAGAGCCCAGATCCACAGGTATAAAGTGGAGCTGTGTCACTGAGTGCAAGAAGAAAAAGAGACCAAATAAAACAGGCCATCCATCATACTGTCATCGTTAGAAATACACTGATGTGCTCCCTTACCTCCCTCTAGCAGTCTGATGCCCATTGGAGACACCTGGATGATGTATTTATTGTCTCCGATGTTGCCCGCATACACAGTGGGACCCTGTGTGGCAAAACCACTAGTGTCCAGTTCCATAATCTCCTGACCAGTCTGTAGGATCTGAACACACAGAGAGCAAGAGCAATGAAACACTATAAAAGCTGAGGCCACATTGGCAAATTTCTGGCAAGATTTCATGGGCAAGTAACTGCAAGCTAGAGCTGCAACTAACGATTATTTTTTCGATTAGTCGACTAATCTAACGATTATTTTTATTACTTTTATTTCTTATTAATGTAGTGATCTTTTTTTTACGTAAGAAGTTAGAACTAATTTAGCAGTTCATTGAGGTGTAGAAACACTGGGACACGCCGTTACGTAACAATACGATTTGATTTTGATTAAAAATAAGCCACTCATGTGTGCTCGTCCAGTGGAAGACATTTGAACTTTAACATGAAGAGTGTTAAACACTTTCTCTACAGTCTTAAAGGAACTTTGATAGTGTTCAAGCCATTGAACAAACGTCTCCTGAACCGTGTGTTTTTCCTCTTGCTCTGTCTGTTCAAAATTTAGCAGCCTCATCTCTGATTGGCTGGAATTTTGGCACATTGTAACGCTGGTTTGTGTTGAGCAGGCGAGCGGTCTGCGCTTAGCGAGCGCACAGGGCGGATTTCAGGAGCGCGAGCAACTGAAACCTCGCACGTGCGAAAGAGAACGTCCGCGAACCAAATAAACTTCTTTGAAATGCAAAACTGATTTTCGTTCGCTCAAAATATTTTCTTATTTGCGAGACGAAGATTTTCTCCTCAACTCAGTTCACGCGCGCACGCGGGCAAAATGCCCTTTCGCGCGCTCAAAATATGATCTTGCGCGAGGAAAAATTTGGCAGAGATCCAATTCCACAGGTGGTACGCCATTTCGGTTCTGCAAAGGGAACAAAGGACCGTTTTATTTGGCCTCTGTTTAAAGTATTCCCATATTTTGATAATCGTGGTCCAGGTTTTTGTGACAGAATGGAACTTTCTCCGTTCCCGGGAGCAGAAGCCGCCGTTACGCCAGATGAATGTAAACGGTGTGACGCGTCGACGCATTTCATGCACGTCGACGTAATCGATGACGTCGATGCGTCGTTGTAGCACTACTGCAAGCATTAAGTTTGGTTGAATAGTATCCAATGAGCATGAAGCACATATGAGAGAGCAGTGATGGGAATATCTGTCTGCCTTGAATGACATTCTAGACTACTGCTTACTACACATAGTATATTGCAAATAACTCTTGGTAGTCTAATAAAAAAATACGTAAATGAGATGTTAAAAATTGTGGCCGATTACTTCCAGTACATTAAATGGAAGGTCAATTCAAGTGCATTGTATTGTGGGTTACTATACTGCAGTGCACTCTATTCTATGCTCATAGTAAATTTAGATACTTTACACAGTATATACTGTATACAGTCAACACATCCAGAATATAGCCTGTGAATACCATGGTCGAGTCTTCTCTACTGAGGATGAGGAAGCCGTGTTTGTTCTTGTCATCCTCCACTGTGGGCTCATGCTTCTCCTCTTCAGGACCCTCACTATCGCCCTCTGCTGGAGACTACAGACATAGGGAGTTTCAAAGTGTAGCAGTTACAGTAAAACAGTTAAATTAGACTATTGTGTGTGATTTATCAAATAGAAGGCATAAGAAAAGTGACAGGGGGCAGTCACAAATCACCTTTTCAGGTTTCTCCTCACAGTATATGACGGTCCACATGTCATGGCATCCAGGAAGTTCAAACGTTGTGACCACCTGCGGTCTGATGCTTTTCTATAGACCAGCAAAACATATTACAAATTTAAAATAATAAAGTAATAATGGTCGGCCTATATGCACTGTCTCTTGATTTAAGAATGTTTAGATTTTTGTTCAAGAACAAAATCCTGTGTAAGAAAATTACTTTGCAGTGAAAGTATTTAGGCTAATAAAATGTAATTATAGCAAATGGGATGTACACATACAATACAATTAAAGAAACATTCACCTGGAATTCACTAAAGATACTTAAAAACAGAAATGATCATCCATTGACGGTGCTGTTGGTAGACATGGGAACTAGCACAATGGAAAGTTAATGCTTGTTAATCAGTCGAGCATCAAACATGACTATTGGCCAAAACTGGTCGGTTGAGACAGATCGCCATTTATGTCTGGTCTTCATGAGTTTTTTTATAGGGACTGGTCTCTTTACTACAAGACAAAACACTTTTTCGTGATTTATTACAGTTTTCCATATTTTAGAATAACAGTAATGTCGTTAAAACTATTAAAAATAAATGAAATTATGGGAATTATACAGTGACCAAAACTATTGTATATTTCTTCTTTGTCAAAATCATTTTTTAAGACACATTGGACATTTGAGATCAAACCACCTGAGATTCATCTTAATAACAGGCATAAATGGGGCCTCATAATGAACGCATTTGCACTTAGACAAATGACACTAGTTTCATGCATTGGGCGTGAAATGCATGAGCATCAGCAGTGTGTGTCTGCTGTATCTCGGGTGTTTTAAAGGCCTCTCCAACCATCTCTGAGGCAGCCCTGGTAAAGCCCAGAAGTCACTGTAGCACCCGCAACAACCTGCAGTGGATGAGCCTCACCACCGCAGACAAAAAGTGCTGTGCATTTCTGCTTCAAACAGACCCAGCTGCAATGCATGCGCATACAATTGAATGCAATTGCCGTCCACGATTACAGGAACAGAAGGTACACAGATGGCAGTGTTGGCAGTGATAATCATACCTGCAATACAGAAAGAGCTCCATTCTTGCCGTATCCTGAGCACACCACCACCTCGAGATCTGGCTCTGGGTTATTTTGAAACTGATGGAAGAATCGATTTTACATCACAATTAAAAAAATAAAATAAATAAAAAAATATTTTTTTCACAACAACTGCTAAATGGAACAAATAATGTTTGAGACTAAATATGTCTCACTTTTAATGCTGTGTCTCAAGGTTCGGTATTAAATACCTCACTGATCTCAACTGCAATAGAGTGCCAAAATCAAGAAATGAGTTCCAGTATTCAGTATCCGGTTCCATTATTCTGAAGTCAATGAGGATTTTGAATGGGTTAAATGAAGTTAAATGAAGGTATTTTCTTGTTTTATTACACAACATAAATGATTAATGCCTCCTTGTGATTTTTTTTAAGATTTTACTTTAAAAAGGACATTGCGAACAACTGTCTAAATGGGACTACGGAGGTTGTCAGGGACATTAAACATCTTCGTGCTGAACAGGAAAAATCATCCACTCACTGGTAAACTTTCACAGCCTCAATGGGTTTATTATCACTCACTTGCAAACGATTCTAACTCAAACGTTCGGGTAAAATGTTTTTAAATAAACACTGAAAGGCCACAGTTAAACTCTGTTGTCAGTTCACCTTTTAGTACCTAATCCCAATTCTGTGCACACTGTTCAGTATTTTACGGGAGTGACAGCAGCATTCTACAACCGAATTAACTCCAGAAAAATGCAGGTAGTGACAGCATGTTTCATGCTATGCAGAATTTGTTTAGACAGATGTCAGTCACGGAGCACCGCAAACAAACAGCAGCCACTTTTCAGTTCCTACCAAATCAAAACAACGAGCTTATGCTGCATTCACACCACAACTACTTAAGAGATGGCATTCTAACGAGACCCGTTCACATCCTCATACTCGGAATTATACGTTTCCAAATCAACAGTATCAACATCGAAATGAATCTGCAGCAGTCAGGTACAAACTCTCTTACGTTTTTTACGCTCATTATCAATATTTTGATGTTATGTGCTTTGAGAAATGAGATAGTTTAACATTGTCTCTTGTGACACTTTGCCGAGAACAGCTGTGTGTGTATGCCTTCATGTGTTTTGGAGGAGGTGTGGCTTTGGAAAGCGCTCTGAAGGGAGGGTGGGATGTTATGATTTTCAACTGTATGTATGCAGTACAAGAAAACCACAGGGAAAGTGGTGCGAGTGTTGCCAGATCTTGCTATCCCCATAGATTTGATTACTTTATGAACCAAACCCAAATGACAAGCTCCAAAACGCTTATAATAAGTGGACATGGCAACACTTTGATGTTGAAGTCATGCAACCATGGTGTAGTTCGTAGTAGTTCTTACCTACATTTAGCTTTTTACATCCGGTGATTGAATTTAGGCTTCAAAATTACAGATTATCATGATGAACAAAACGTGTATGAATTGTAAAATGTAGTTGCAAATAGAGCTTATTTACTGCAATAATCCAAATGACAATGGAAAAATCCTATTGGGTTTTTGTCAAGGGAACCAGAATGATGCTGAATTACGGGTTAGCTTACAAAAATACGTGACCACTGCAGCGAGCTATAGAGAAAATAAACGGTACCTCTTCAGACAAGAAGGCCGGTTCTCCCATGGAGGCGCTGGCACAGGGTCCAATGTTCAGTATGCTGTCACAAACCTGGACATAAACATCAGATGACACATCAAATCCAGTTCAATACATGCGTTTCGTACAGGCAACAACATTTGAAATCTACATACGTGGTATTCACAGTCCTTAACTTTGTAAATGAAATGTGTTATTGAGATCAGATTAGATAGGACCTCACCTCAAATGAATAAGTGGCCAACTGAGTGCCTGACTGAGCCTCACTCCCGTACACCTCAATTTCATCGAGCTCATCAGGTAGATTCGCCTTACCTGAACACAGCAACTCACACACATTTATACAAAAAACACACTAACACAAATATCTGTCCATGCACAACACTGGGATTAGTTACACTACCTGCCCAGTTAGCCAAAGAATCCACACGTTTCTTTTTATTTGGAGGCTCTTCCTGGAAGATAGAGGCATTTAATATGAGGAAGAAGCTTCAGATCGTTTTTACAAAAGATTTTATATGCTTAAAGGGGACATTTCATGAAAAAACATATTGTGAATAACAAAATTATCCTTTGGCTGGATCTCAGCATTAGGAAAGAGTGGCTAAAGCTTATTTTTAACAAGATATTTGATCATTTCAGTACACTTTCATGACTGTTTCTTAAGTACACTTTTACAGTTGTTTTAAAGTATATTTTGAACTATTATGTCTTAATCTTTTGTCATGTTTTAAAGTACACTTATTTCGATGTGTTGACTAACATACTAAAGCAAATGTAAAGAACTTGATTATAATTTTAACTGTAGTGTGTTATACGACAAAATTAATACATTATAAATGTAGTAAATAGCATCATTATCATTACAAATGTATAATTACATGAAATACAATTCATGCCATTAAATATAATTCACCACAACTGCTTGTCAGAAAAATTGGCAGTATACCTCAACCAATTTCAAAAAGACATTAGAAGTAATTATGAAATTACATTTAAAGAAAACACTCTAAAGTTCATCGCATTTAAAATAAATGTAAACTAAAATATATTGTCAGTTAATTGCAATAAACATACAATTAACTGTCTGAAAACATTACATTTAGTTTGCACAGAATTATATTCTTTAAAAGTAGGCTAAAGGGATGTTTTCTTCACAAGGGTTCACACACACACCTGCTTCTCTTTCTCCTCGCTCTCTTTGCCCTCTTCCATTGGTGTTTCCTGAAGTTTCTCAGTGTACCTGAGCAGCAGTGAGTTGCCCAGACGAGAGCCCAAGAAGAGATAACCTGCCTCCATTGTCATCATCTGAGAGGAGAGAGATGGAGGCAGCATGTTAGTGTCAGTGAGCACACACAGAGGACTGAAGACTGTGTAGTACATTTTGAGTGGATCTGACACAGCTGAACACTCACACATGTGGCCAGGACGCTGGCGGCAGCCTTATCGAAGTGGAACGCCCGCACGCTCCTCATACCATCTGTGATGAGTGTCAAAACGTAACTGCACACATGACGCGGAAGTTAGTTAAGAAACACACGGTCAAATCTCTGAACCAAATGACCAGTGTACATCAATATAGTTTGAAAGTAACATGAAACATGGGTGATATTATGGTCATAAAAACAAAAGATCTCACATTTCTCCTCCTTTGAGTGAGATGACCATCTTATCCGAGGTAATGAAGGATGCTTGAGAACAATCCAGTGTGATCTTCACTTCCTCCTCTGACCCTGAGGAGCAAAAAAGATTGAATGTAGATTGAACTCATTTATTAGCAATCATAACGTTGACTGTGAAGATTGTATTTTGGGGCAAAAAGTCCCAGAACAACTTACTCAAGGGGAAAGCTGTGGTGCCATTGGTCTGACTGTTGAGTGACACTCCAAACGGAGGAACACTCTGGTTTAGGTACAGCAAAGAATTCACAGCGAACACCACAACTCCACCTGAAGACATAACACAACATCATCACGTTAAGAGCTTCGCGAGTTGGATACTGGGATGTTTTGAAGTAGTTTTTGTGTAAACTGGACACTTTTTAACAGATTGCGCTCCTTTCATTTTGTTCTTTCAAATCACTTAATTTATAGATGTCTAAACAACTAATTTCAAGCATTTAAGCCATTTCAAACCATTTGAATCAGAAGGTCTTAAGATTATGAGAAGCATAAACGCATATTACTACGGTCACATTTAAACATTTACGAAATAAATTATATCATATGAATGCATGTAGAGTTCATATTGATTCTAATGAATATAGCTTAAATAATACAGGCTTTTGAAATTTTAAAAGTTAAAGTAGACTAAAAACTCAAAAACAAAGAACTGGAAATATTATTATTTCAATGTATTAATGAAGTTCAAGAAAACTCTTCCCAATCTCTATAAAATATAAACTGTCACCATAACCCAATGGTTCTCAACCAGGGGTCTGGTGCCCACTAGAGCCTCAGCAAACTACCAAGAGCTCCTCAAGATGACTTTCAATGAATTAAAAGAAGACAAAACAAGCATGAATAAGATAAAAGAACTAAAATATTTCAAGATGTGTCTTATTTAAATTCACCCCCTCAACAAATAAAGTATTTGCATGGTTTTTAAAATCAAATTCAAGGCTTTTTAATATCACATGGGTGGGGAAGAGCAAGATCTATGCTAACATCCAAACCATAATCAGTCCCTCCAGAAAAACGCGGGATTTTTTTGTGATTGTTGCGGGCAAAAATCCTTGATTATGCGGCACATTTTCTTAAACAATGCGATGGAATATGCGGGATATTTTTGCAATTTTATGCGATGAAATTGCGGGAACTTGCAAAAACTGCGGTGTTTGACGCAAAAGAGGAAAAAAAAGGTGATTCCCCCAACACCCTGTTCTCACTAGACTCTACCTTCATGTAAAGAGGCAAGCATACTAAATCACAGAATATTGAAGTTCTCATTCTGTTTTATTTCAGACCTTAATCAACACATGGCTCAAAATTACAAAACAGTGAGTCAAATAAGTTCTGTCGCTTTACAGAAGGAATATTCAACTTCTGTAAAAATGAATAAATAAAATTAAAAAAAATAAAATGTGTGCTTCCTGTTTAACAGAGGTAGCGATACAAAACAGACATCTTCTGTGAAATGAAGTGCTTCCAGTGCACAAAGTGTAATCTCTTACTGCAACGTAAATTATTTTACACACTACTAATATACAGCGTCATGTGACACACTGGGAAACTGATCGCGCGGTCTTTTGAGCTTATTTTTGTTGGCAAATGAGAATGATTTGCGTGCTTCATCACGGTTTCACCGCGGGGTTTACAGATGACGTTCACGTCGCGTCATTACGTCACTTCATAAGGTTCCCATGGCAATAGGGGGAAAATAATTGCGCTTTACTTGTGTGAAGTAAACGCAACATTTTTCAACTTTCTGCTAAGATATATGAGATAACGAAAATACAGGGATTATGAAATCATGCTAGCCCCGCATATTTTTCTTGCTGAAATCGGCAATTTATGCGGCGAAAGTGCGGCATATTTGAAAAAATGCGACCCCCGCATAAATATGCGGACTTTGGCTGATTATGCATGAAATCAAGCGATCGCATAATCGCGTTTTTCTGGAGGGACTGCATAAAACAACTGTAAAATGGACGAACAGTACACTCTACAGTTCAAATAATACAGGTTTTGACGAAAAAAAATGCAGTGCCCACAATTAAATCATCACCTTTTGTAGTTTAATAATCCCATAAAGCCACATCGCAATTCTTGTTTTTCTGTCGTCAAATTTAAAACCTTGAAATGATCATTAAGACTTTTCTTATACCATTTAAGATATTGAAGACTTTTTATTGCCTTAAATTTGACAGAACTGAAATTAAGAATTTTTATGGACCTGCAGGGACCTTAGAGTCAAAAAGGTTGAGAACCACTGCCATAAAACCAGGTGCAGTAACAGTAGAGGTGAGTGTAGATGATATTTTACCAATGGGTTTGGGAACAGCCATGACCTGAGTGCAGTCAAAGGGCAGGTTACTTAGCGACCAGATGACTGGATGAACCTTCTGCATGATGTTCAGAGAGATCGCCACGATACTACACGTGTCCTGACGCACTGCTACACGTCTAAACACAACAAACAACACGTGTTTATCAGCATGTGGACAGGTGCCTCAATAAAACACAAAGTGTCATGCTAAAGACTAAAAAACAGAAAAACGGTCGTACCCCGGCCATGTCTGATTAGGCTCAAACAGAATAAGCAGTGTGGGCTCATAGTAACCATGGAGAAACTTCATATCGATGATGTTTAGGAGCTTCTCATCCAATTCACGAACATCAATTATGTAACTTGGTAGGAAACTCGATTTCTGCCTGAAAGAGGGGAAACATCTTCATTGAGATCATGCTGCAAAAATGACTAGTTTCATTTGAATAAATTCTGATACACTACTGTTCAACATTTTAGGGTCTTTTTGAAAGAAATGAAAATTTTTATTCAACAAAGATGCATTAATTTGATCAAAAGTGAGAGTAAAGGCGTTTATAATGTTACAAATGATTTCCATTTCAAATAAATTTTGTTCTTCTGAACTCACTATTCAAAGAATCCTGAAAAAAAAAAGAGATTTTGCAGCACAATTGTTTTCAACATTGATGATAATAATACGAAATGTTTCTTGAGCACCAAATCAGCATATTAGAATGATTTCTGAAGGATCACGTGACACTGAAGACTGGAGCAATACCTGCTGAAAATTCAGCTTCGCCAGCACAGGAATAAATGAAATTTTAACAATATATTGAAGTAAAAAATGATTATTTGAAATATTTCTAAATCATTTCAGTATCTTCAAAGAATAACATATAAAAACCCAAATTTCTGAACAGTAGTGTTAAAATCGTATTAAAATGTGTGCAAATATTTATTTATACCCCTCTCCCACAATCCCTTCTTGTTCATCGGTCAGAGTGTCCTTCCTGAAGGGCAGAACCACCAGGCAGGTGCCGTACACCAGCATGACGGCGCAGCGGTTCTCCGGGTCCACTCGTACCATGGGAATGTGCACATTCTGAACAAATCCATCCTAAAATGATCCAAACATACAGCACAGATCAATCAAAACATACATCTTCACAGAACAGCAGTTCAACACATCCTCATGAACGCAGTACACACTCTCAACTCTGGTTCCTCAAAATAGTGCAGCGACAGAGTCTTGAGATCATGCGTGCCAGGATCATACTCCACAATTGAGAGCTGAACGGGAAAAAAAAAACATGCAAACATTAGCTTGACTTATTATTCAAACTCTCTTCAAAGCTTTACTTTTTCGCTTCGGTGTAGTCAAATATACCTTGGCATCTTTGAAGCTCAGAAGCAAGGCATCTCTGTTGGTACCCACGAGCTGAACGCTAGCCATGGACATCACATTTCCAAAGAGAGAGAAAGACGCCACCTGCTCCAGTTTCTCTTTACGGCTCTTGACATCTATAAGGTTTATTATTGAACATAATAATAATAAAATTAATCTTAATCTACAGAATACTTGATTAAGGATAATGATATTAAAAGTCCTACCTGATGACTTTTCTGATTTGGAAGTGCTCTAGAATGAAATTAGAACAAATGATTCATGTTTACATTAATGACTCATATACTGTAAACCAAAGCAAACTAAACCAAGTGGTATTTATTTTACAGTAAAATTACATGCTCACTCAAACTTCAGGTTTAAAATGACAAAAAAACAAATATTCGTAATAATTATGACTTTTTTTTATGTTTTTGAAAGTCTCTTATGCTCACCAAGGCAGATAAATACAGCAAAAACTGTAATATTGTGAAGTATTATTATAATATTTTTATTAAAATAAATATTTTTGTGAAAACTAACATGTTTTTCATGATTTTTAATGAACAAAGTTCAAAAGAACAGCATTTATTACAATTATTAGAAATCTTTTGTAACATAAATGTGTTTACTGTCACTTCTGAATGGTAGTGTATCATGGTTTCCACATACAAAATAAAATAAATAATTAAATAAACCAAAATTCAGCCTTGGTGAACGTAAGAGACTTCTTTCAAAAACACACACACACATACACACTTGTTCCTCTGATAGGACACATATGTGAACTGACTTCATACATACACATATTCACTTAAATGAATGTTCGGTCTAAATATCTTCACATATTTCATTTGAGTTTTACTGAAGCAGAGACATCAGAACACTCTCCATCCCCACCTCCACATCATAAATGATCCTGTACACATATAGCTGAGATGTCCCTGCCACCACCAGGTTTTTCTCTTGGCTGGAAATGAAGTTACAGTACACGGCGAACTCCACAGCAGTGGGAGGATGAGCCTGGCGGTAGACTGCATACATGATGAAGAGCTGCTCCTCTCAGCACCTTACGAAGAAAACACAGTGTGAAGACTAGTTTCATACTGATGCTAGATGCTTCTTCTGACTCCTTACAAAACTGTACAGCGGGATATTATATTCTCTGACTAATAAACAACCGATAGATAATGCGCTTAATACACACACTTGCTGATTTACTGATTTCTACGCACATTTTAACGTTTTGTTGACATTATTTGCCTCTCAAACATATCCTGCTAATATGCTAGCTAGCTGTGTTTGATCATAATAAACATGATTTGTAGATACGCAAAATAAACTGCAACATACCAGCGAATTATTTTGCAAATTTCCAAATGAGCCCTTTGACCACTGGGTCTCATGAATATAGATATTTAAAAGCAAACTCGGCACATTATCAGCACACTGGACATCACTTTTTCATTCATTACACATCCCAGAATGACTCGCGCCAGAAGTGCGGCGCTGAAATGTGTCCGATATGCGGATTGTGCGCAAAATGAGTTCCTGCCACTACGAGGAATAATGCGCATTTTTCATTCGCCCTTCTTTGACAGACAGACAAACAGATAGACAGACAGACAGATACATAGATAGACAGACAGATAAACAGAAAGACAGATAGACAGACAGACAGATAGATAGATAGATAGATAGATAGATAGATAGATAGATAGATAGATAGATAGATAGATAGACAGACAGACTGATAGACAAACAGATAGACAGACAGACAGATACATAGATAGACAGACAGATAAACAGACAGACAGATAGACAGACAGACAGATAAACAGACAGATAGACAGACAGATAGATAGACAGACAGATAAACAGACAGACAGATAGACAGACAGATAGATAGGCAGACAGATAGACAGACAGACAGATAGATAGACATAGACAGACAGACAGATAGATAGATAGACAGATAGACAGATAAACAGATAGACAGACAGATAGACAGATAGACATACATAGACAGATAGACAGACAGACAGACAGACAGATAGATAGACAGACAGACAGAAAGACAGATAGACAGAAAGACATAGACAGACAGATAGATAGACAGAGATAGGCAGACAGACAGATAGATAGACAGATAAACAGACAGACAGATACAGACAGATAGATAGACAGACAGATAGACAGAAAGACATACAGACAGATAGATAGACAGATAAACAGACAGACAGATAGACAGACAGATAGATAGGCAGACAGACAGACAGATAGGCAGACATATAGATAGACAGACAGATAGGCAGACAGACAGACAGACAGATAGACAGACATAGACAGACAGACAGACAGATAGACAGAAAGACATAGACAGACAGATAGATAGACAGATAGATAGACAGATAAACAGACAGACA